>CM040240.1:43004272-43204272 GCA_022545495.1 Chrysanthemum lavandulifolium | reverse complement strand
AACAAAGGTTACGAGTGCACTAAACTAACAGTACAACACTTTTTATCTTCTTAATACGATATGTTCTTCTCTTGCACTAGTAGAGAAATGAAGGTAATCACTTGGTTGGATGATTGGATCACTCTTAAATAAAACTAAACTAAACTATCAAAATGATCAAAGAGATGTAAATGGAAAGAGATGATTTAACTCATAAAGTTTTATGTGAGAAAGGATGAGAAAAATCTGTGAAATTGTCTAGTATTTATAGGAAAAGAAATTTGGCCGTTACAGGGATACGGTACCATTAAAGTTGCAGCACCACTAAATTTAATGATGCCGTGGGGTATTTAGTGGTACTGTTCCAAACAAAAACACTCTAATTTTTTTAGTGGTGAAGGTTTATTTGGGAAGTTTGGAGCTGTTTTGGGGGGAAAAATAGCTGTCGGTGAATTTAAACTTATTTTTTCAATTAAAACATTTTTTTAACTCAAAAATAATTTGTCAAATGTATTTTTGAAAAAATGTTTTGCCACATTAAAAATGTGAAGTTTAGAACACAAATTTAATCCTTTGATCATTTGTCAAGTTGTAAATTTGTTTGTTCTTACCTAGAGTGATTTATGTTGAAACGAGATATTTCGACTACAAACTTGTTTACGTTAATTTTGACATAAAACATTTTTACATTTTATTATCTTCAAAACGTAAGGATGTCAAAAATAGAAATAACGTTTTTGAACATTATTTGTATTAACACATATCATGCCCTGAAACATCTTATGATCATCTAAATCTTCTGTCCTCTTTACAATTCAAAATGTTCAAATCCCACTTATTATCATATAATTGAACCAACATCTTCTCAGAAAACTTAACTTCGTTAATTTTACGTCAGTACTTTGAAAATCGGATCGAACTTGAGAAGACGAGATTTAACCACTTTTTTTAAATAGAAAATACGCTAGTATATTGAAAATGTGTTAGAACCGGTTGAACCGGAAATACGGGGTTCAACCGAAAACTGAATGAAAAACCAGTTCGATGTCATGTTTAGTTTCTAAAAGCAATGAAACATACACCATCACATTTTTACAAGAGAAAATTTTTTAAATGGCCCCATAACTACTATCTATTTACGAAACTAAACGTCGCATAAGTTTCTTACGAAAATGAACCTTTCATTCGCATTCGTCAGATTCATCTGAGGAAAAAAATTACACCATAAACGTTTCTTTTGCGACATTCTATGCGACCGAAACTTTTAAATACGCGACACGTTTAGACTAGCAAAATTTAAACGTGACCAAAACTGAAACGCGGTAAAATAAAAACGCAACCAAAATTTCTTAAAGAATGTAAAACGCGACCCACAATTAATTTTTGTTGATAAAACGCGATCCACCCACAAAAGAAAACGCGACCCACAATTACCCACAAAATAAAACGCGACCAAAGAGTACAAAATAAAACGCGACCAAGATAAAACTCGACCTAGTAAAATGCAATCACAACATTAGACAGAGCATTTCTTACTAAATTCAGATTATTGTTTCAACAACAACTTGTAACTTATGTATTATATATTATACATTTAATATGGAAATTGTAAAAGTATGCATGGAAATAGTAAAATCATTAAATGCTATTTTCTTTTATGAATCAACTATCTTTAACTTATAACTGACAAAAAGTTCATTAAATGCAAATATTCGCTTGGAGTCCTTTTTGGTAAAACACTGGCAAAAAGTTCTTTTTAGTAAAATGGGTGGGTAACAGGTTCATTTTGGTAAAATAGGTGGGTAACAGGTTCATTTTGGTAAGGGGTAATAGGGTTTGGACACCACTACCTATCCCTTTGAGCCTTTTATTATCCGTTTTATTAACGGTTATTGGGAAATTTTATTGCTAAGTATGGTATTTATGGGGTGCAATTATTAAATTTAGGAAAAGATGGTTTCTATGTTTTTTTTTTTTCTTTCGTATATTTTGTTTTGGACTATTTTGACTTTATTGTTTCCGTTCTACATTTTTGTGGCAGTTTTACTAATTTTATTAATAGAACAAAGACAGATTTTATAGTATTCTACCCGTATTTTTTGTATTTTAATATTTTTAACTTATCAAATTTTATAATTTTTGTCTCTTTTGTTTACTTTTTTTTAATTTTTTTTACAGTTTTATAGTAAAAATAAAATTATAAAAATTAAAAAAATAAATAAAAAGAAATTAATGGCATGTAGATCTTATTTTGGTGGTGTCTAAACCCACGAAGCCTTTTGGTAATTTGGTTTTTTTACAATGTCATGTTTAGTTTTTGGAGAAGAGTTGTGATATTTAGGTCTTATTTTAGGTCTAGGTTTTAGGCATATAAATCATTTTTGTTTGGAGAAAATGAAAAAGAAAAAAATCATTTCTGTCACATTAGAAAACCTCGATTTTTTGCCGCGTGTCAACTACAACTTAACCCTACGCAAAACTCCTTATTACACGAGCAAACCCCTAAGACCATCTCTCTCTACCGTTTCATCACTCAAAACCCAAACCCAAATGGCATCTAACAGGGTTTTCAACGCCACCAAAACCCTATTCGCAGCCGCTAAGTCCACCACCACCACCGCAGCGAAAAAGAAAAAGCCCACCGTCAAGAAACCAACTGAGAAAACAGTGAAAGCAGCTGCTGGCATTCTCAAACCAACTCCTATTTCTCCAGCACTTGCTCAGTTTCTTGGTGTTTCTGAGTCTGCTAGAACTGATGCTGTTAAGAAGATTTGGGAACACATTAAGTCGAATCAGCTTCAGGTATGTTTTTTTTTTTTTAATTATGAAACATAAGGCGAAATGAGATAAGCTCGTAAGACTAAAAATAAGGTTGAACAAACACCCCCTAAGCTTAGTATCGGGATTATTTAACTCGGCGTATGTTTCGCAAGCCTATTTTTTTTCCGGTTTTTTGACTTATGAGCTTATTATAACTTTCAGAGGGAAAATAAGCTGAGAAAGAGGCAAGAAAAAAAATTGGGGTTATGAAATATAAGTGGAGTCAAATAAGCCAAGAGTAGTTTAAACAAACATGATTATGCAATGTGGGACTTGTTTGTTAGTGAAATAGAGTGAATAGTTGTTGGTAATTAGTAGTACTTGTTATGAACTAGTTTATGGATAATGTAAGTAGATTGGGTGAAAGAAGTGGAGGCGTGTGAGGCTTAATCAGCTTCAGGTATTTTTTATAGTTTAGTGGGTTGGTTTTGTTTGTTTTGGTTGGTTGTTGAGATATATATTTATGGGATATTGTTATGTGTATGATTTATCTTAGGTTGTGTTTTTTATATTTATTTTAGTGAAATGAGATGTGAATAAGCTATTTTATTAAAGGATATCGCTTGTTATTGGGTTGTAGGGTTGATTTGAACATTTTTGATGTTATTAAGCATTTAAGCACACTTATTGGTTTGGTGTTAAATGGGTGTTTGGTTATGAGCTTATTTATGTGTTTATGTGCTTATTTGGAAGTGAAAAAGCTAATAAGCTAACTTTTTAGGGCTTATGAGCTTATGGCTTGTTTAAGTTCATAAGCCCTGAAAAATAAAGCTTATTGGCTTTTCCAATTTCAGATAAGCCCGGTAAAGAGCAAAATTGTAGTGAGTGGTAGGGATAATGCAATGTAGGACTTGTTCTTTGTGGATTATAGCGAAACTTGTAGTTAGTACTTGTTAGGAACTAGTTCATAGTTAATTAAAAGGTGTTTCCTATACAATGTGAGCTTGTGGATCAAGCAAGTAAATTGGGTGAAGGAAGTGGAGGGGTATGATACTTAAAGGGTGTTTGAGATTGCGTTTTGGAATTCTGATTATCGTGTTTGCAAAAAGACAAATAATCAAGGAAACAGTGTTTGATGAATATTTTGAAAAAAAGTGATTATCTGCATTTTTGTAGAGACAAAACGCATTTGTGATGTTTTGAAATAAGACAGGTTGGTTTTTGCAAATGCAATCCCAAACACCCGTTTAATATATTTATAGGTTGGTAATGATATATATAGTAAGCAGCTTCATTGCTACTCTATTCAATTCTGCTGGTTTATTAAAATTGCAAATTCTCTAAATGCCCTAGTCGCCCAAATTGTTCACCTTTTCTAGACAAAAAAAAACATGACTTCTCAAAATAGACAAGGCGGCTTGGGTGACTAGTCGCTCAAATAAAATGTTGACAAGTGTCCCTGATTGTACTTTGGGCGACTTTTTGGGCGACATTTTTTTTGAGCGACTAGTCGCCCAAGTTGCCTTGTCTATTTCAGAAGTCGTTTTTTTTTTGTCTAGAAAAGGTGAACAATTTGGGCGACTTGGGCATTTAGAGAATTTGCTCTTATTAAAAAGTGTGTCGTACTGTCTTGATCTGAATTTGAGGATATTACCCTGCTAACATGTTTCTTAGATACCATACTTCCATTATCAATGCTAACATGACTAGTTATATTTGTATTACTGTCGTGGAAAGTATATGCTCAACATGACTAGACAGATTGATTTACCGTGTAATATGCATACAACTGTTTAAATGCTAATGGCTGAAACTAACGACCGTTCCAAGACCGAGGCTGCTGTCCAAACTTTATCAGAAAATATATGCATACTGTTCTAGAGGTAATATTTTCAAAGAACTATTAAAATGAGTGCTGTATATTGACTGCTAATATAGTATGTACGCCGAAGTGGCTGTATATCCACCCTTCACCATGGTATTTGTCTTCTTAGTTCGTATTGATGACCGTTCGACCATCTTATTCATCCTCCCAAAAACATTGTGTCCCCTATTGATAGTTTTACCATGTCTAGACGTGGCCGTGGACACAAGGGTTACTATGGCTGTGGTGGTGGCTGTGGACAAGTCACGGGATGAACAACTATCGGTAAGTCATTCGCAAGGCAGAGACAACAAACACACTGCAGTAAAGGAACTGACTAACCGTACGTACAGTCGGGGTCAAAGTGTGTTGACGAATGGTTATTCATTTTCTTCTATCGTCAACCCTCTGCTTTGCCAATGAGATGGTGATGGTTGTCTGGCTCTTGTCCCTGACCACAACTGACACTTCGGCCTCCGCACTCCAGTATTCATAACCTTATACATACAATGTAAAGCTGCTATCAACTGGGAATAAACACAGTTTTTAGAGAGTGGGTAGGAGGGATTGCGTTTAGCCAGAAGAGTCGAGTTACTTATATTGCTGTATGACCTGAGGCCTAAGCAGATTTGTAAGTGGACCCATACATTATATATTCTACTATATAATACGAAATATAAATTATATATTGATCATATGGACATATGGTGATTACAATTCAATACTGTACCATTTGATTCAGCTACGTCTTTAAATGCCAATTTTCATTATTCTATAGAAGTGATTACTTTTCTTAGTGACAAAAGGCAGTTTTTAATACGCATATTCTGTTTTAAAATTGCAATTCCAAACACCCATTTACTTGCTTGTAAGTTGAGAATGATAGAGTAAAGCAGTTTCGTTGCTACTGAGCTGGTTTTATTCAAAAGTGGCTGTATGTCCACATCACGATGATATTTGTCTTCACAGTTCATATATATAACCGAATTGACTGTATACACATTTAAGTGCTAGAGCTAGATTGTTTCTAAAGTCTAAACACAAATGCAATGAAAATTTACCTTCTTTATGGTTATGGTGATTAAAGGAACACTTTCTTTACTTTATACTTCCCTTGCGCCTCATTTCTCAACCCAACATATGCTGTTGCTGGTTATTAGATAATCTAAAACTAATGCAGGATCATGGTATACGGTTCATGCAATTAGTTTGACTTATTGCAATTTTGATTAATGAAATCGAAGATGAATTTAAGAATGTTTCTTTTCATTGATATATTCAAAACCCACTTTGAATTACACGTGAACTTTCTCTTAGGCTATTGATCATATACTAAAAGAATGAAAATCTGCAATGGTTTTACCATATCTAGACGTGGTCTTGGACGCAACGGTTCGGTGGCTGTGGCGGTTGTTGTGGACAATTCACGGATAAACAATCACCGGTAATTCATGCTCAAGGCAGAGACAGACACACAGCGGTAGAGGAACTGACTAACCATGTGTACGGTCAGGGTCAAAGCAGGTGACGTATGGTTAGTCATTCTTTCTACGCCTCTGCTTTGCAATGGTTTTACCATGTCTAGACGTGGTCTTGGACGCAACGGTTCGGTGGCTGTGGCGGTTGTTGTGGACAATTCACGGATAAACAATCACCGTAATTCATGCTCAAGGCAGAGACAGACACACCGGTAGAGGAACTGACTAACCATGTGTACGGTCAGGTCGAAGCATGGTGACGTATGGTTAGTCATTCTTTCTACGCCTTTGCGAATGAGACGGCGATGGTTGCCAGGCCCTTGTCCTTATCCACGTCAGTAACGAGAGGACCTGCAACTGTTGTATTTATAACCTTACATAGACACTATAAAGCTATCGACTAGGAAAAAACACAAGTGTTTTAGATGGAGTAGGATAGTAGGTGAGAGGGGTGGTTAGCATCTAATTTTTCCTCATACACTCACGTAATACTAGATGTGCTAATGTTCCAGTGTTACGTTGAGCCAAAAGAGTTAATGACGTGAGGTCTAAGCTATTTCTAAATGGACCCGTATGTGCTTTATTTTAATATATGGTATGATATATAGATGCTGTATTACTAGTATTTGATTCGCTACTTTTCTAAATGCCAAATTTCGTTATTCCGCTCATACGAAGTTACCTCCAAGCCTAGTAAATTGATTGGTAAAGTTGAGAATAATTGATAACACATGATTCAGTAGTTACCTGCTAACTATAGCAACCTGGATACCTAAAACACTGTAATTGGATTAAGTGATTCCAACTGTAAGAAGCAGCGGGGATACATAATCTAACGTTTCATTTATTCAATTATAGATTGAAGATCCACACCTATATACTATTATCTTTCTTACGGCATCTGTTTAATATATTGACCATCATTAGACCTTTACTCTGAATATAACAACAGTGCAAGGCTTCAAAACTCTCAATGCAAGTCTCTCCAAACAAATCTTTTTGTAAAGGAAAAGCAGGAATTCGAGTGGATCCTGTTTTGAGCTGTGTAGTTAATGGTTTCAAGTGTACTGGTTGGTTAAGAGGTTGCGTGTACTGTAAAATAAAATCTAACAAGTTCTATCTATCCCTTACCTTCGTGTCTACCTCTGTACAACCAACAAGAACACTATTATCTTGAAAACTATATTGTACAATAGTAATTACTTTTAGTAGGAGAGATTGGGAATTGTATATCATTCTTATTCACCAACTTTCCCAGTGATGTCCATTCCGAATATCACTTTCAATCCGTGGGTTCTTCCTATAGTTTTCGTTCTCTAGTTTCTTAATCACGTGAACAGTCTGAGCACAACAACAACAATATCACGAGTCAACATAATTAAAGGTTTGATGGGATATATTCAGCTTGATGTCAATCAGTGTATGTGAATTCATCTTGACGTTTCACCGCTTGGCCTGAAATCAGATTTCTAGAGGTTTATGTTGGGTTTGATACTTTGTGTAAGAATGCTACTTTTATATCTACCAACAACTGAGAGGTTTGAACTCTTGATTTTGACCGCTGTACCATTAACCATTAGAAACGTAAATAATGTGGGCATACCACAATACTTGAACAGTACATTGTGCTCATCTGTGCACTCTCAAAACTTTAACCACTATAGTGTTCTGACATGTTATGTTTTATGTGCAGAATCCGTTGAATAAGAAAGAGATCATATGTGATGAGAAGCTTAAGACCATCTTTGAAGGAAAAGACAAAGTTGGTTTTCTCGAAATTGCCAAGTTGCTAGCTCCTCATTTTGTGAAGACTGCTTAGACTGCTGATTTGTGATGCCACCAGTGACTTCTTCCTAACATTTAGACTGGTTGTTGATATTCTCCTTTTGATCTAGTAGTGAACTCTTCAAACTGGATGGTGATCATTCATGGGTTGTAAGAAACGGAAACAATATTCCATAGTCTATTTTGTATGCAACTTGATGAATGCCATTTCCTTGCCCCCGACAGTAGTTGTAGTGTATGGTGCAGTGCTGGTGGTTCATTTTCAGATGATGGAATGTTGTATTTTGTTTTAATTTAGTAAGTTTAGCCGGGTTTTATGTGTGCCATCTCCAAGTATGATTACTGTGAATCAGTGCCTGCCTCAACCCATAATGACAAAGATGAATGTGGTTTAACCTGTTATGACTAGCCTGTAATGCTCTTGCAGGCCATCCCAGTTTTCCTAAAATGACCATCTGACACACCCTATGTTCCACAAAAATAAATAAAAAGAAATTAATGGTATGTAGATCTTATTTTAATGGTGTTTAAACCCACGAAGCCTTTTGGTAATTTGGTTTTTACAATGTCATGTTTAGTTTTTGGAGAAAATGAAAAAGAAAAAAAAAAAAAAAATCATTTCGTCACTTAGAAAACCTCGATTTTTGCCGCGTGTCAACTACAACTTAACCCTACACAAAATTCCTTATGACACGAGCAAACCCATAACACCATCTCTCCACCGTTTCATCACTCAAAAGTCAAAACCAAAACCCAAATGGCATCTAACAGGGTTTTCAACGCCACCAAAACCCTATGCGCAGCCGCTAAGTCCACCACCACCACCACCGCAGCAGCAGCAGCAAAAAAGAAAAAGCCCACCGTCAAGAAACCAACTGAGAAAACAGTAAAAGCAGCTGCTGGCATTCTCAAACCAACTCCTATTTCTCCAGCACTTGCTCAGTTTCTTGGTGTTTCTGAGTCTGCTAGAACTGATGCTGTTAAGAAGATTTGGGAACACATTAAGTCGAATCAGCTTCAGGTATGTTTTTTTTTTTTTTTTTTTTTTTTAATTATGAAACATAAGGCGAAATGAGATAAGCTCGTAAGACTAAAAATAAGGTTGAACAAACACCCCCTAAGCTTAGTTTTGGGATTATCTAACTTGGGTTTTGTTTCGCAAGCCTATTTTTGAAGGTTTTTTTTATTTATTTATGAGCTTATTATAACTTTCAGAGGGAAAGTAAGCTGAGAAAGAGGCAAGAAAAAAAATTGGGCTTATGAAATATAAGCAGAGTCAAATAAGCCAAGAGTAGCTTAAAACAAACATGATTATGCAATGTGGGACTTGTTTGTTAGTGAATAGTTGTCGGTAATTAGTAGTACTTGTTATGAACCAGTTTATGGATAATGTAAGTAGATTGGGTGAACGAAGTGGAGGCGTGTTAGGCTTAACCAGCTTCAGGTATTTTTTATAGTTTAGTGGGTTGTTTTTGTTTGTTTTGGTTGGTTGTTGAGATATATGTTTATGGGATATTGTTATGTGTATAATTTATCTTAGGCTGTGTTTTTTATATTTGTTTTAGTGAAATGAGATGTGAATAAGCTATTTTATTAAAGGATATCGCTTGTTATTGGGTTGTAGGGTTGATTTGAATATTTTTGATGTTATTAAGCATTTAAGCACACTTATTGGTTTGGTGTTAAATGGGTGTTTGGTTATGAGTTTATTTATGTGTTTATGTGCTTATTTGGAAGTGAAAAGCTAATAAGCTAACTTTTAGGGCTTATGAGCTTATGGCTTGTTTAAGTTCATAAGCCCTGAAAATAAAGCTTATTGGCTTTTCCAATTTCAGATAAGCCCGTAAAGAGCAAAATTGTAGTGAGTGGTAGGGATAATGCAATGTAGGACTTGTTCTTTGTGGATTATAGCGAAACTTGTAGTTAGTACTTGTTAGGAACTAGTTCATAGTTAATTAAAAGGTGTTTCCTATACAATGTGAGCTTGTGGATCAAGCAAGTAAATTGGGTGAAGGAAGTGGAGGGGTATGATACTTAAAGGGTGTTTGAGATTGCGTTTTGGAATTCTGATTATCGTGTTTGCAAAAAGACAAATAATCAAGGAAACAATGTTTGACGAATATTTTGAAAAAAAGTGATTATCTGCATTTTTGTAGAGACAAAACGCATTTGTGATGTTTTGAAATAAGACAGGTTGGTTTTTGCAAATGCAATCCCAAACACCCTTTTAATATATTTATAGGTTGGTAATGATATATATAGTAAGCAGCTTCATTGCTACTCTATTCAATTCTGCTGGTTTATTAAAATTGCAAATTCTCTAAATGCCCTAGTCGCCCAAATTGTTCACCTTTTCTAGACAAAAAAAACATGACTTCTCAAAATAGACAAGGCGGCTTGGGTGACTAGTCGCTCAAATAAAATGTTGACAAGTGTCCCTGATTGTACTTTGGGCGACTTTTTGGGCGACATTTTTTTTGAGCGACTAGTCGCCCAAGTTGCCTTGTCTATTTCAGAAGTCATGTTTTTTTTTTGTCTAGAAAAGGTGAACAATTTGGGCGACTTGGGCATTTAGAGAATTTGCTCTTATTAAAAAGTGTGTCGTACTGTCTTGATCTGAATTTGAGGATATTACCCTGCTAACATGTTTCTTAGATACCATACTTCCATTATCAATGCTAACATGACTAGTTATATTTGTATTACTGTCGTGGAAAGTATATGCTCAACATGACTAGACAGATTGATTTACCGTGTAATATGCATACAACTGTTTAAATGCTAATGGCTGAAACTAACGACCGTTCCAAGACCGAGGCTGCTGTCCAAACTTTATCAGAAAATATATGCATACTGTTCTAGAGGTAATATTTTCAAAGAACTGTTAAAATGAGTGCTGTATATTGACTGCTAATATAGTATGTACGCCGAAATGGCTGTATATCCACCCTTCACCATGGTATTTGTCTTCATAGTTCGTATTGATGACCGTTCGACCATCTTATTCATCCTCCCAAAAACATTGTGTCCCCTATTGATAGTTTTACCATGTCTAGACGTGGCCGTGGACACAAGGGTTACAATGGCTGTGGTGGTGGATGTGGACAAGTCACGGGATGAACAACTATCGGTAAGTCATTCGCAAGGCAGAGACAACAAACACACTGCAGTAAAGGAACTGACTAACCGTACGTACAGTCGGGGTCAAAGTGTGTTGACGAATGGTTATTCATTTTCTTCTATCGTCAACTCTCTGCTTTGCCAATGAGATGGTGATGGTTGTCTGGCTCTTGTCCCTGACCACAACTGACACTTCGGCCTCCGCACTCCAGTATTCATAACCTTATACATACAATGTAAAGCTGCTATCAACTGGGAATAAACACAGTTTTTAGAGAGTGGGTAGGAGGGATTGCGTTTAGCCAGAAGAGTCGGGTTACTTATATTGCTGTATGACGTGAGGCCTAAGCAGATTTGTAAGTGGACCCATGGCCTCTAAACTCCTCCCTCAGGACACTGTTGCGTTGCCCATGGGGAAGGGCTAGCCCGACTTCCATAGGTCCTTGGTTCGACCTCCTAATGAGAATTGAGGTCCTTGCGGGCGCCTCATCCCTAAGACTTGTTTGCTCTGTATGGAGTGCCCGTGGTTCCTCGAGTGCCAGCCGCAGAGAGGAATGCCATCAACTAGGCGCTATTGGCCACTAACCACTCGCCGCGGACGCTCGGGCTCCAGCTTCAAGTTCGTTATCCTAACCGTATCCTCTGCTCCACCGGGAGCCTGACCCCTTCTTCTATCTTATCTACTGCCTTGCTCCTCGGCTCCATACTGCTCCAGCCGCTCGCTACATTATATATTCTACTATATAATACGAAATATAAATTATATATTGATCATATGGACATATGGTGATTACAATTCAATACTGTACCATTTGATTCAGCTACGTCTTTAAATGCCAATTTTCATTATTCTATAGAAGTGATTACTTTTCTTAGTGACAAAAGGCAGTTTTTAATACGCATATTCTGTTTTAAAATTGCAATTCCAAACACCCATTTACTTCGTTTGTAAGTTGAGAATGATAGAGTAAAGCAGTTTCGTTGCTACTGAGCTGGTTTTATTCAAAAGTGGCTGTATGTCCACATCACGATGATATTTGTCTTCACAGTTCATATATATAACCGAATTGACTGTATACACATTTAAGTGCTAGAGCTAGATTGTTTCTAAAGTCTAAACACAAATGCAATGAAAATTTACCTTCTTTATGGTTATGGTGATTAAAGGAACACTTTCTTTACTTTATACTTCCCTTGCTCCTCATTTCTCAACCCAACATATGCTGTTGCTGGTTATTAGATAATCTAAAACTAATGCAGGATCATGGTATACGGTTCATGCAATTAGTTTGACTTATTGCAATTTTGATTAATGAAATCGAAGATGAATTTAAGAATGTTTCTTTTCATTGATATATTCAAAACCCACTTTGAATTACACGTGAACTTTCTCTTAGGCTATTGATCATATACTAAAAGAATGAAAATCTGCAATGGTTTTACCATATCTAGACGTGGTCTTGGACCTAACGGTTCGGTGGCTGTGGCGGTTGTTGTGGACAATTCACGGATAAACAATCACCGGTAATTCATGCTCAAGGCAGAGACAGACACACCGCGGTAGAGGAACTGACTAACCATGTGTACGGTCAGGGTCAAAGCAGGTGACGTATGGTTAGTCATTCTTTCTACGTCTCTGCTTTGCAATGGTTTTACCATGTCTAGACGTGGTCTTGGACGCAACGGTTCGGTGGCTGTGGCGGTTGTTGTGGACAATTCACGGATAAACAATCACCGGTAATTCATGCTCAAGGCAGAGACAGACACACCGCGGTAGAGGAACTGACTAACCATGTGTACGGTCAGGGTCGAAGCATGGTGACGTATGGTTAGTCATTCTTTCTACGTCTTTGCGAATGAGACGGCGATGGTTGCCAGGCCCTTGTCCTTATCCACGTCAGTAACGAGAGGACCTGCAACTGTTGTATTTATAACCTTATATTGACACTATAAAGCTATCGACTAGGAAAAAACACAAGTGTTTTAGATGGAGTAGGATAGTAGGTGAGAGGGGTGGTTAGCATCTAATTTTTCCTCATACACTCCCGTAATACTAGATGTGCTAATGTTCCAGTGTTACGTTGAGCCAAAAGAGTTAATGACGTGAGGTCTAAGCTATTTCTAAATGGACCCGTATGTGCTTTATTTTAATATATGGTATGATATATAGATGCTGTATTACTAGTATTTGATTCGGCTACTTTTCTAAATGCCAAATTTCGTTATTCCGTTCATACGAAGTTACCTCCAAGCCTAGTAAATTGATTGGTAAAGTTGAGAATAATTGATAACACATGATTCAGTAGTTACCTGCTAACTATAGCAACCTGGATACCTAAAACACTGTAATTGGATTAAGTGATTCCAACTGTAAGAAGCAGCGGGGATACATAATCTAACGTTTCATTTATTCAATTATAGATTGAAGATCCACACCTATATACTATTATCTTTCTGACGGCATCTGTTTAATATATTGACCATCATTAGACCTTTACTCTGAATATAACAACAGTGCAGGAATTCGAGTGGATCCTGTTTTGAGCTGTGTAGTTAATGGTTTCAAGTGTACTGGTTGGTTAAGAGGTTGCGTGTACTGTAAAATAAAATCTAACAAGTTCTATCTATCCCTTACCTTCGTGTCTACCTCTGTACAACCAACAAGAACACTATTATCTTGAAAACTATATTGTACAATAGTAATTACTTTTAGTAGGAGAGATTGGGAATTGTATATCATTCTTATTCACCAACTTTCCCAGTGATGTCCATTCCGAATATCACTTTCAATTCGTGGGTTCTTCCTATAGTTTTCGTTCTCTAGTTTCTTAATCACGTGAACAGTCTGAGCACAACAACAACAATATACGAGTCAACATAATTAAAGGTTTGATGGGATATATTCAGCTTGATGTCAATCAGTGTATGTGAATTCATCTTGACGTTCTACCGTTTGGCCTGAAATCAGATTTCTAGAGGTTTATGTTGGGTTTGATACTTTGTGTAAGAATGCTACTTTTATATCTACCAACAACTGAGAGGTTTGAACTCTTGATTTTGACCGCTGTACCATTAACCATTAGAAACGTAAATAATGTGGGCATACCACAATACTTGAACAGTACATTGTGCTCATCTGTGCACTCTCAAAACTTTAACCACTATAGTGTTCTGACATGTTATGTTTTATGTGCAGAATCCGTTGAATAAGAAAGAGATCATATGTGATGAGAAGCTTAAGACCATCTTTGAAGGAAAAGACAAAGTTGGTTTTCTCGAAATTGCCAAGTTGCTAGCTCCTCATTTTGTGAAGACTGCTTAGACTGCTGATTTGTGATGCCACCAGTGACTTCTTCCTAACATTTAGACTGGTTGTTGATATTCTCCTTTTGATCTAGTAGTGAACTTTTCAAACTGGATGGTGATCATTCATGGGTTGTAAGAAACGGAAACAATATTCCATAGTCTATTTTGTATGCAACTTGATGAATGCCATTTCCTTAACCCGGACAGTAGTTGTAGTGTATGGTGCAGTGCTGGTGGTTCATTTTCAGATGATGGAATGTTGTATTTTGTTTTAATTTAGTAAGTTTAGCCGGGTTTTATGTGTGCCATCTCCAAGTATGATTACTGTGAATCAGTGCCTGCCTCAACCCATAATGACAAAGATGAATGTGGTTTAACCTGTTATGACTAGCCTGTAATGCTCTTGCAGGCCATCCCAGTTTTCCTAAAATGACCATCTGACACACCCTATGTTCCACCCCTGTGGGTTGATGCAAGATTGAAATAGTTGTTTAGCAATTTCATGGCTTATCCAGTTTTTGAGCTAGAGAGATATCTACAAGTAGCCTGCGACTTGATGAATTGACCCATTTAAAATGGGTCAGAATATTAGCATATCATAAAACGACAATCAAGCCATTTAAGCTGGGGATCTAATCCAGATACAACCAGATGTAACCGTATGACATTCCCATGGGTAGGGGGTGCTGCACATTTTGTGTCCCAATGATTGGTACCAATCATTGTGGTCTCGATTTCCGTGCCAAAATATACAAGTTTTTGTTTGGTTCAAGTTTGTATTACAGTTTTGGGGTGATTTTTTACAAGTTTTTGTTTTACAAATTTGTATTACAAGTTTTTTTACAAAGTTTGATATCTTCTTTTAGAACTAAGTTTTATAACTTTCAGTTTTATAGTTTTATAACTAGTTTTTATAACTTTTTTTACAAGTTTTATAACTTACAGTTTTAGAACTTAAAAAAAAAACCGTAGTCGAAAATTTTTGAGGCTCGGTTCGAAGGTTCAAAAGTGAGATTTTATCTCACTTTGCCGTCCATTCGATTTTCATCATCGCCTCGGAAAATTTTAGGCTAAAAAATCATCATCGCCTCGTAAAATTTGTAGGCTCAAACCCGAAGGTTGCAAAGTGAGATTTGATCTCACTTTACCGTCCATTCGGTTTTTATCATCGCCTCGGAAAATTTTTAGTCACAACTGCACAAAGTCACCAGTTCACATGAACTGCACAAAGTCACCAGTTCACATGAACTGCACAAGTCTCACAAAACTGCACTAGTCTCACAAAACTGAACAAGCCTCACAACTGCACAAGTCTCAAACTGCACAAGCACAAGACTCACCATTTCACAGGTTTCACAAGTTACACGTTTTGAACATGAAAGTGGTAAGTAGGAACTGCAAAAGTTCACAAGCACCTCATATAATCCTGACAAAGTACTAAGATTCTTCCTGGCAAAGTGACCAAGTATGTACTAAGATTCTCAAAGGCAAAAAAGCCTACACAAGCACCCCATATAATCTCAGGTGAAAGCAACAACACCAACAACAATCAACCAACAACACCAACAACAATATAATCCTAGGCAGGCACCCCATATAATCCCAGGTGAAAGCAACAACACCAACAACAATCAACCAACAACACCAACAAGTGGTCCAGAACAACAACAAACAAGTGGTCCAGAACTGCAACAAGTGGTCCAGAACAACAACAAACAAGAACAAGCAACAACAACAATCAACCACCATGTCTAGTTCACCATTTAACACACAAGAGGTAAACTTATCAAAGGCTCAGATTATTAGCTTATTAGCTCATGTTGGTCAAATTCGGTTTGCCTCGCCAAAACTCTTTTAAGTTTTTAAAAAAATCATCATTGCCTTTTTATTTCATTAAAGTTGCAAAATGACCTTGAATGGTCACTTTACCATCGATAATGAAATTTTTATACCAAAACACTAAGTTTTTTCATTAAAGTTGCAAAGTGAATCACTTTACCATCCAGTAATGCCAAGGATAACGTGGGGTGCCTGCGTAGGCTTTGCCCACAAAAGGGTCCTCTTATGCAGACAAACCTGCAAAAAAACATACAAACATATAAGCAAACAATTTTTAGATCTAAAAAAAGTTTTAGATCTAAAAACTTTAACAACGAAACATACGTAACCACCACAACATCACCACAAAACAATATCATCACAATAATTTTGATCTAACAAGTATAATACTTGTCTAAAAAAAAATTTAGATCTAATTTTTTTTTAAGAAAATCAACCAAAGTTAACGTATTTTTTTTACAAACCTCATAATTTTTCAACAACATCGGTTCAAGATCTAAAAAGTTTTAGATCCGTAAACTTTAACAACGAAACATACGTAACCACCACAGCATCACCACTACCACCACAGTTGAGAGTCACAAAACAATATCATCACAAAATTAAAGATCTAACAAGTATAATACTTGTTAGATCAATATTTTAGATCTAATTTTTTTTAAGAAAATCAAACAAACTTAACCTTTTTTTTACAAACCTCACAATTTTTTCAACAACATATCAGTTTCAAGGGTGTAAAAAAAGTTTTAGATCTACAAAACTTTGACAATGAAACATTTTTTTTAAGAAAATCAAATAAATTTAACGTTTTTTTTACAAACCTCATAATTTTTTCAACAAAATATACGTTTCAAGATCTAAAATTAGTTTTAGATCTAAAAACTTTAACAACGTAACATACGTAAACCACCACAGCATCACCACTACCACCACAACATCACCACTACATCCACAACATCACAAAATTAAAGATCTAACAAGTATAATACTTGTTAAATCAAAATTTTAGATCTAAAATGTTTAGATCTAGAATTTTTAGAGAGAGTGGTATGCGTGTGAGAGAGAGTGAGATTGGTTTGTGATGTGAGAGAGAGAGATGAAATATCTACCGCAATACCATGTGCTCTATCCATGGTTTAACAACGAAACACGTACATCGCTCGAGAACCACACACGTAGCAAAACAAAGATACACGTTTATAAACGTTTTTTTAACGCGTTTTTTTAAAGTTTTTATATATAAAGAAAAGTTAATACAAATTTAATAAAAGTAATAAAAGTATTTTAAAAATATTTATAAAAACATGTATTTATAAAGAAAAGTAAATAAAAAGTATTTATAATTGTTTTTAAAAAAAATGTATTTATAAAAAAAGATACTAAAAAGTATTTATAAAAGTTTGTAAAAATTTGTATTTATAAAAGTTTTTAAAAAATTTGTACAAGGTTGTATTTTTTATCAAAGTTTTTTATAAAAGGTTGTTGTGTTTTTATATTGTATAGGTGTTCGATCTTCAAGTTGATTTAATTAATTGGGTGCGATCTCTTCTGAATCGATTGGTTTTGTTATTGTTATTGGAAAAAGTAAAAGCAGATAGGGCTATAAGTACTCTATCGAATTTTTGTGTTCTAGACATGGGGCGTCTTCACGTGAAGGTTTGAAGATGAACTTCAACGGCAGACTAGTACCGACAAAATTAATTGCCCATTCGATTACTAGCGAAATTTATAAAAGCGTTTTAATGGTTGGATATTGAGGGTTAAGTGTCCGGGGCATAATCATAATCGATTAAAAGAAAGTGAGTTAGTTTTGTGAGGCGGATGACAAAACAAAGATGTAGCACCACAATTATACTTTCTTCACTAAAGAGATGGATCCTAATAACGTGTCTACCATTAAAGCGATTGTATAATGCACAAGAAAAGATACGTCGCGACATTCGTGGTGATTTGACTCTATACAACCGCTTTTAGTACATTTGCAACAGAAAGGTTATACATATTACCCTAGGATAAATGACCACACAAATGAGCTCGATGAAATATTTTTGTTCACCCGACGTCATATGCCCCGTGGACAACATATCCGAAATCATGCTAATGGACTCCACATACAACACCAACATGTTTAAACGCCATTCTTTACGATTGTTGGGTTACTCCAACAAACACAACATTCTCGATGGCGTTTAGCTTTTGGACAAGGAAAAAAGCCAAATTTCAAATAGGTGTTGGAATGTGTTAAGTTGGTGATACAAGAACAATATTACCCGCGGGTTATCGTCACCGACAGAGATTTAGCTTTGCTTGGGGCATGCGCAGAAGAATTCCCAAACGCTAACAGATTACTCTGCCGATGGCATATCAATCAAAATGTGCTAAAGCATTGCAGACACAGATTCGATACGTTAAAGGAGTATGAGTCCGTTAGATTGACATGGGATTCGATGATTACAACTCCGACCGAAGAAGTGTTCACGCATTATTATCAGCACCTACGTGGTTTATTGGTCCGAAAAAAGGGTACTCGAATTGTTATTTAATAATACATTTTTCCGGTATTATTTAATAAATAACTACTCGAATTGTTTTCTCACTTTAGTAATTCTTTGTTTTCTCAGATGTTTTCCGGTATTTAGTAACTGGTTGCTAGATTACGATCGCATGTTTGTGTCGTACATTACCGATCAATATCGCACTTGCCGGAACAACAACATGTAGAGTTGAGGGTCAACACGCGCTGAAGTTATACTTGGGCTCCACATCCCAGTTAGACACGTTGTTGTGTTCGATCGACAAGATTATAGTACGCAAGAAAAATCTGCGATCGAGCCTCTTTGAATACAAGCAAAATCAAGCCGCATGCTTGTAAGAGCACTCTATTTAATGAATTGCGGTATAATGTTTCAATGGATGCTTTAAGGCTCATACTGCAGAAAGTAAGCGGGATGTTGACCCACATGCATGTGGTCATCGGATCTTGTTAGTGTATGGTTTACCATGCTATCACCAATCAGTATTGGCTTCAAGCAAACGGTATGTATTTTAAAATTTATGCCTATCAAGTTATTCTTCCGTCAATACCGATAATTTTAACAAGTTCTTTTTTCGAATACGAGGATTGCCAATTCGCGCTTGATTATGTTGATAGTTTTGGAGAACACTAAGCGTTCCACGGCTTTGTTGTCCGAAATACTCAAGAGCCTCAAGAGCTGATGAGCACGAATATCCTCAAGAGCCTCAAAGGCTGAAGAGCTGAATATTTTCTTTTCAAGATGACGTACAAAAATTCCAAAGTGTTTATACGAGCATCGTCGTTTGTCAAAAAAATATGTTAAGCAGGCTCGGGTATATACGCCTCGAATCTGTGTCACCAACAACTCTTTGTTAAAGAAAGTAATCGTGGACGTCCGAAAGCGCAAGGACAACAAATCCAAGTCTAAAACAAATATCCGGTTTGAACGAAGAACCCCCACAAGGCACCGCAAGCTACACAAAACCTAAAAAGTCCCGGAGGTAAATAAAGAATCTGCGAGACACGGTTCTTATGTGGGGAGCCTTCTAACGTCCTGCACTTAAATGAAGGACCTAACGAAGGACCTAGCGAGGGCGACTTAAGACACCACTTGTACATTCGAGATTACTTTAGCGAATATTGTATGGCTGAAATTCCAGCTCTTTTCCGACGCTAGATCCTAGGGATCTTTAACGTGGATGGTGATGGAAATTGTGGCTATCGAGCTCTTGCCGTAGGTCTTGGCCATCAGCAAGAAATGTGGCCTAGAATTCGAGCTCTTGTCAGGGAAGAGGTAGACAATAACGAGGAAGTTTACAGGGAAATGTGGGGTGATTATTTTACATATACACGTAACTCGATGAATTGGTTTAACGATGCGACACCGGCGTTATTGGATGATTATGCGAAAACAGGATTGGTTATTGCTACGACTCTTAACCGTCCTATTGTATGTATAACCAATTCACAATCTCTTTGTGTCTTCCACGAGAGGTTCTCCGATTCAACAGAAATATTGTCTCCGTTGTGATTCTTCGTGTGGGGGCGACCAATGTGCTCACTTCGTTCTTGCGGTTCTTGATGAAAACTCACCACTCCGTATAATCACCCACAATGGAGATATTTTAGAAATGTCGTGGCGCGCCATGGGAACATGTGTTTGCTCAACGACAGAGGATGTTTAGATATATGTAGAAAGCGATTATTGATTTATATTGTAAATGACACAATATGTATAGAGCGATTCTTGATTTATATTGTAAATGACAAAACATGTATAGATGATTCTTGATTTATAGCAAACGACTCGTCATCTTTTGTTCTGATTTACGCTCCTGCTCGGTTCTTCCTCATCTTTTGTTACGAGAATCGGATGACATTCGGTGGAGGGACATTCATTGTGTCAACCACACACCCGCTCGTGTTGAGAGTCCAGATTATGTGCTTTCTTCACAATCTTATGTGCCTCCTCTCCGCTATATCTCCACCGCAGATGAGGACAATTTTATACACCGTCCTCCGGTTCTTCCTCATCTTTTATTACATTGTCTCGCGTTGGCGAGTCTGAGCGAGATTGAAGGATTGAGGAGACATTTGAGTTAGAGTCTCGTGTGGGACGGATGGCGGCATCATTGGGCGACTACGCCTCGGGCGTGATTGATCTTAGTTTCTAGTTATATTGTAATTTTGTGAACCATGTATCAACTATTAATCTATAACAAGATTGGTTATTTATGTATTGAAGCTTCTAATTTTGTGAACCATGATATTACTAATTTATGTTGTGAATAATTATACAAATTCTTTTGGCGGATGCAACAACAAAATCCTTACTTGTGTCGTTGTCAACGTGGATTAATAATTGAAAGAACATCTCACAAGCCCAAAACTTGTGGTGCAAGTATTATGCATGTCCTTTGTCAAAGGTAAATAATTAAGCGTTTGCTTATTTGCGTAAATATATCAATAACTTGTTTGTTTAGAATACATTTCTTATAATTGTTTCGTCATGTAACGACCGGGGACTAAAGACTATGGGTGTCGATACTTCATGTGGAAGGAAATATTTCAACAAAAGTACTTTGGTGAAGCCTCTTCTTCAACGCAGGTGCTCAAACTATGAAACTAAAGATACAACGATCAACATGCTATTGGTGAAAACAATTTGTTGCAGGCAAAAATAAAGGCGTTGGAGGCATCACTGGAATTGGCAAGAAATCCAGTTGATCACGCATGTCAGCCGAGTGGAATACTCTATGAGCTTATAGATGACATTAATAATCTTCATGTGGAGTAGATTTCGTTGTAATATTGAAAATATTGTTGTTTTACTTGTTTAATGTTTTAATGTCTAATGTTTTATTGTTATTGTTTAATTAAATGGAAACAAACACACAATTAAAAAGCATAACGTAAAATAAATATCATATAAAAACACTACACAATTAAATACACTATACATATAAAAACACTACACAAATGAAATACACTATACAATATACCTAAATTAAACACTACACACACAATTAAAAAAAAAAGTACAGCCGCCTTACGGAAGGGGGACCCACACCTATTTGAGGTGCCTGCCAAGGATAACGTGGGGTGCCTGCGTAGGCTTTGCCTTTTTTTTTTATCACTTTATCTAGGAAAAAATTTTACAAACAAAAAGGTAAAAAGTATTCTCAAAGCATTCCCAATAATAACACCATAACATCAATAACACTGTCCACGTCAGCGCCACATCAGCTTTAACATTTCACCTAAACATTCCCAAAAAACACCCACAACAATAACATCCAATAACATCAATAACATTTCATATTTTCAATTCAACTCCTAAACTAAAACAAACACTTCATTTATTAAACTAAACATATCATTAAAATTAAAAACATATTACAATACGAGATTAAAAAAAAAAAAAAAAAAAAAAACGTTACAACAAAATAAAAAAACACACTGCAAATAAAACGTTACAACAAATTAAAGGAAATGACGAGAATACGATCTACTGACGAGGTTTCAAGTTATATTTTTTGATGATTCGGTCTTTCTCGTCATTGATCCAAGCCACGATATTTGGATCTTGCCTGCGAGATCCGTCATCAAAAACTTTATCTCTTCCAACCTTGTTATTGTGAGATCCTTTTCTGCTTGGACCCTGTCGCCATTGCTGCGGCGTTTCACGTTCATCTGAAACTCGTTTGCCATAGTTTCGTGAAATAAGTCGACGAGCTCGTTCATCCGAAGCTTGCTCCCCAAGACTTGTCGTGCTCTCGATCTTGCTTTCTTTGTAGCACGTTTCTTTCCCATAGGCGAGGTTGTTCATCGACCAAACAAAGCCTCGTTTTTTGGCTTGGGACTTCGCCGGTTAAATCAACCGGTTCCGGCGTGTCCCATTTCTTATAAGGATGCAAAACCTCCCAAGCGTCATCGAGACCAAACGGTGCTGCTTTGGTTTCCTCACGATACCATTGCTTTGCCCGTTGCATCACATCCAGCTCACTTTCCCCGCTTCGTTGATCCTGTTTCGCACGTTTGTAACAAGAGTTGAACTTTGTGCATATGCCGTTCAAAGTTTTCCACTTGCTTGACAGCATGTCCTTGTTGCGCCGTTGAAAGTTGTTTCTATTGAACTCATTTCTGACCCGATACCAAAACGTATCTCTGGGTTGACACTTTCCAACTTTTGGATCCTCCGAAACAGCTATGTAACATCTTGCAAGTAATGTTTCCTCTCCTGGAGTCCAACGTGCGTTAACGACAACTTCCTCTTCATCAGAATCAACTGGTTCGGGCTTGGGGTCTTTGGATTTTTTTGATTTTCGCTTAATATGACCTTTTCCTTTTTTTGGAGGAGACGTGGGTGTGTTAGCAACATCATGTGTTATAGTTTGTGATTGTTATGATTGTTGTGTGAATTGTAGGTTTGAAAGTTGGAGTTTAAGGTGCTTTGTTGGTGTTGTTGTTGATAAAAGAGATATTGTTGATGTTGTTGCCACATTTCTTGGCTCGAGAAGCCTAGTGGGTTGGGGTTTGAAGATGAACCCGCATTCGGGTTAGATGATGAACCTGGGTTTGAGGGATTCCACCCACCACCGAGAAGATTGAATAAAGTATCATCGTTCCCTCCCGACATTGTTTTTTTTGCAGTTAATTGAAGTTGAAAGATTGAGAGTATTGAGAGGATTTAGTAGTGGAAGTGTGAAAAAAATGGTGTTTTAATTGGGTATTTATAGTGGTAAAAAAATGTTTTTGAATTTTTTTTTTAATAAAAACTAGCCATTTAGGGTTAAAAATGATTTTTTTTTAAAACCTAAGGGCTAGTAGCCGTTACAAGGGGTGAAAATGTAAATTTTTTGATTTTTTTTTCTTCCCCTTAACGTGCGTTAAGAGGGTAACGCCGGACCCTTTTCCCTTTGCTAATGTCGTTGCTCCAATAATGATAACGGGCGTAACACCGTTTTTTTTATTTAACGCCGTTATGGCGTTATTATTGAACTTGCTCTCAGGACCTGCAAATTTAACAACATTCTCAGTTTATCTATGAAACAACTTTACAAAAAAAAAAAGAAAAAAAAAAGTTACATGTTTTACCACATATGAATTGTAACATTCAAATTCTTCCAAACTCTCCTTGTAAAAAAGCATTCTCAGGACCTGCAAACTAGGGTGTTCACGGATTGGGTAATATCCACAGTAACCGAAAACCGAAACCGAACCAAACCGAAAATAACTTAACCGAATTTGTGACCGAACCGAATTGGTCAAAACCGAACCGAACCGAACTAAATATTTGGTTATCGGGTTGGATATGGTTTTGCAATGAAAACCGAAAACCAAATTCATATAAAATATATATTTTTCTATGTATATATATGAAAAAAATCACTAAAACTCTTTTTAGTATAAATATAACATGATTTACGTTTGGAAAAATATTTTGTGCTAAAAATATATATAATTAAATAAAAATAATTAAAATTATGTAATTCGGGTTATTCGGTTCGGTTTTCGGTTATAGGGGTTCGGTTTCGGTTATTCGGTTCGGTTTCGGTTCGGTTGAATCAAATTTAATTTCGGTTCGGTTCGGTTTCGGTTATACCGGAAAAAAAATTAACCGAACAAACCGAACCGAATAAACCGAATAACCCCTCAAAATACAATTCCCTTGTATGTATTTGCTCGATACTGATAGGAACTGCTACATTGCAAGTAGGGTCAATTGATTGGAGCATTGTGGTTAGGCGCGACCCGAGGGTGTTACAATTATATATCATGACAATCAATAATAAAACACAAAACATCAAAGAATACATGCGGAAGCGTATAGGAAAGATTAACGAATAATTAATTAACATAAACAAGAATATACGTACCTTTCTAGATTCTAGCCGAACAAGAATCAAATCCACAAAACTAGCAATTGGATGAACACTAATTAGGGTTTATAGGATTATGTGAATTACCCCTTACCGATTTTGCAATTCAATCTAAGAATACTAACAATAATGTGTTAGTATCACTTTCTTGTATACGCGCACTATACCGAATTAAAGGAATGCTAGTTTTAATTAAACAAAACAATTTGAGTTTGGAAAATCAAAGTGTCGACACCCTTGGTGTATGTGTCGACCGAATTAAGCAAAAAACACATACAAACTTTTTAGGTTTTGGCTTAATGAGTACAAGAGATGCAAAACACAAGACCCCTAGCCTTGTATATATACTTAACTAAACTTGGAGAACAAGTTTGAGTTTGGGTTGGGTTGGGATAACCCCCTAGCCGATCGGTTATGTAATCCCAATGGGATTCCGGAACCTTCCCAATATTAATTTGCAATCTAGTCCTTTCCAATTACATTTAACAACCGTTAGTCCATTACACTTAATTACTTAACGTCCGTTATAATTATTCCGTTTAATTAATAAATAAATACAACATTTATATTTAATTATTAACTTTAATTCTCATACGCAAAGTGTGCAAACCCGTGGTCTCGAGTTCGATCCTAACTCACGTCTACTAATTTATATCCATAAAACCAATAGCTCCCACTTGGATATATCTTAATAGAGTGATCACATCGGTTAGCGTCTAGCAACACTTCGATGCCTCTAGTACAACTTGAGTAAGGCTCCTGGAAAACCTTTTAATGATTTCTCATTATTATTATCCTTTTGTTTCTAATACCACGTTAAATAAAGATATGAAATTAAGTCATTCTTTATTCAACTATTATGTTTCTCGTTATAAGTGACCGACCAAGATTACCAAATCTTCTAAACATATTTAGGAGAGATTTTGGGTTCGGCCGCACAAACATCTTGTCAACCCTACGAGGGGCCCAGCAGTATTAAACTCCAAATAAATTTAAAGGAGCAAATTCTATCTTGACTACGAGACTAACCCACAAAATTTGTAACAGTTCTGAAAACAACCCTTATAACTACCAGTTACGTATAGCGTTAAGTTGCTCCACAGAAATGCACTACATTCATGACACTTATCTGGTATCTCAAGTATGAGGATAACTATTCATAATTTACTTATAACAATATCCACAAAGTAAATTATGTAGTTGGGATAAGTCCTATATTCAATTCATTGAATATCATCTGAAAATGGTATGCATTCTCATCAATATACTTTCAAGTATATTCTACCACATCTCTCAGATTTATCTTAGTTTAATGATACTCCCATATCATTAATTGACAACGGACAATTTAGAATAACTAGTTACTCATATCCAAATACTAATCATAGTTCTGCATGAAACTATTAGCTAAACGAAGTCCAATTCCATTGGCAAGTCCAATAAGCTTGTCTCTAGCCAAAGCCTTAGTGAAAGGATCAGCTAAGTTATCATATGTGTGAACTTTTAATAGATTTATTTCACCTTCACGGACTTGTTCCCAAACATAGTGATACTTCCGTAGAAAATGTCTGGTGCCCTTCATGACTCCAGGTTCATTGGCAAATATGATTGCAGCAGAATTGTCACAATACATATCAATAGGCGATTCAATTGAAGGCATAACACCAAGCAATCGAAATGAATTTCCTAATCTAAACGACCTCCATTGCGACTTCAAGCGACTATGTATCCGACTTCATCGCAGACATCACAATCGTACTCGCTTCTTGCTCTTCCAAATCAATCGCTCCTCCATTGATGACAAAGACCGTAACATATAACTTTTCACATACACATCAAACCATAACACAAAGTAGCATATAGATGGAATTCTAGAGAGAAAGTTAGAGGTTTAGGGAACTTAGTGAGAGAAAGTGAAAGATATTATTATGAGCTCGAACTCTCACTGGGAGGTAGAGTATTTATAGTCTTACATAAATCGCCACACATCGGGCGTGGATCGGGCATACAGTGGGTAAAGACCCGTCCGTCCTCCACGGTGATACTTAACTAATTACTACTTAACTTAAAATAACTACGACTACGAGCTTTCTAATGATTACATATACTTGAGGTGACCGACTCTTTAATACTGAGAATTTCTAATTCTAACAATCTCCCTAAGGGAGGTCACCTCAATCATGTACCAAAATACATTGAATACAACCGGATAATACATTAACAATTGATCTTGCATTCTTGATGTAGTCCTTTGCTCTAAGCTCGTAGTCATTGATTCTTCACATTACATGTTTGGTTACTTCAAGTGGAGGTCTTTTCTTGATCCACGTGATAATAATTTTGAGCCATCATTTGAGATCATCACTATCAACAATCTCGACACATCCTTTGTGGTGTTGGTATTATGTGATGTTGTGACTTTAGGACCGACATGCTCACATTACGGATCATGATATCTTCTCATCGAGTGGCGGAAGCATTTGTTGAATCATGATATTGGCGGCAGTGGCGTAGCGAAGCATGGAGTGAAAATATCGAGTCATTGATGCACTTATCATGATTTCTTTTGAGATGAATGTGTAGTGTGAGCATGCGGCTATGGATTGACCGCTTCATTACGATCGGTACAAACGTCGGGTGTACACGCATACAACAGTTAGCAATAAATTGCGCGAAAGTGTCTTTGATCACTTCGTTGAATTGAGGTACACGGCCCGGTTCCCGTTGATCGATACAAATCTTGCTGTGATCGGTGGGATTCCTAAGAATCTCCTTGACGGGGTTTCGCGGTGTTCTAGCTGTTCTCAAACCGAACATCTCAAAGAAGACAACACGGAGTGAGTGAACGGTAATTTTAAGTCCACCGATTGATGAAAAGAGATTTGAAAAACAATCGTGTATTGCTCAATAGAAATTGTTTTTGCAATACAACGAAGGTTTTATTGAAAATCAATTATCAATCATAAAACACCTTTGGTTTGAAAAATTAGTACACGGTCGATGTGCTAAAGAAAAGAGTTTTTAAGCACAATGACCGGTTTTCAAAGGTATCCGTCAATCCATAACTCGAACGAGGATTGATTCAAGAGATTGAATCGCCCATTGTTTACATTCGGTTGTCACATGGTTAATCTATAAAGTAGATCTCACATGCCACCTACCGTGAGCTTGTTTGATGTTGGCTCGAAGGCTTTCCATCTTCATTGTGAATATGTATACATCACTCGGATGTTACGGCAATACCACAAGGATAATTGTCACACCCCAAATTACACTTTTGCGGTGAATGGAATTCACGGGGATTGATTGTCATAGCACCACATCACAGTTATATTGAGCGACCTAAAGTGTCGTTTGAAAAGAACATCGTTTGATTTAATAAAACAATCGAGTTTACAAAGTAGGTCCCAAATGAAAATCAACTTGTGCGGAAATAAGTTTGTTACAATTCAAACGATGTTTTAAAGCACGTAAAACCCAGTGAGGCGTCGTCATCGCGACTCCATGATATGTCCAAATGCATGCCATGAAGTGAATGCCTTAGAAACACGAGATAAAACATGCTAAAAGTGTCAACACAAAGGTTGAGTGAGTTCATAGAGTTTATGAAGAAATGTAAAGCCTTCCAAAATCGTTTATGCAACAAAGGCATTGTAAATCCACTCGGTTCAAGTTCCTTATACAAAACTTGCAACCGTGTGTTCACAACCCATTGCCAAAGTGTAATATAGTTTATGTTCAAGCCCAAATCGTCAAATGAGTTCACAAAATAGTGCCTAACTTAATGTATCCATAGTTACTTAATATAACACCTAATTAAATACGGTTTCAAATTGTTCCATGACCATTAGTGCAATGATTATACCAAGACCATCGGTTCAATGAATGTACCAAGACCATCGGTCAATGAATGTACCAAGACCATCGGTCTAATGAATATACCAAGACCATCGGTCAATGAATATACCAAGACCATCGGTCCAATGAATATACTATGGAAATACTACGTATGGTATCTTGTTACTTTGCATGACTAAACATTGATTCGATTAAACATGTAGTTTCAATTAATCATGATAGTTATGAAAATAATTGAGCATGTATCTCCCCAAAACATTTATGAAAACAAGTAAAAATAGGGCTACGAAACTCACTTGGTGGAATGATGCGAAGACAAAAGTGAGTACACGAGATGTAATGTGATCGTTAATCTTGACCTATTACGAATGATATGATATGTCATGTGTTGCAATGTAATGTTATGCATGCATTTAGTATGTTATTTATACCATTTGTGAGTTTTGAAAATATTACTCGTCGTCGAAACATACTCTTTTGACGTCTTGACCCTTCAAAATGACTTTACATGTTTTACGTCAAAATGTCATCCTACAATGGTTTTATAATGATTTTTGGTGAAATTACTACTTTTAAATCATAAAACAATGTCGTCGGAAAAATCATGAAATTAACAAAAATGGCTTGGAAAAGTAGTCAGAACGGTGTCGTCAATCGTTAGAGAACGAACTCGACGGTTTTGGAAAGTTTGTATCGATATCTAGAAGTTTCGATTCGGGAGTTTTCGTCCAAAAGGTCTCGATCATAAAGATATCAAAGGCTAAAGATGGTGGTTTTGCTAATTGTGTGCGAAAATTGAGTTTCGGCCAAGTTTGAACATCCGTAATTAATTTACTATGACTCCGCTTGACAAACAGCTCTTTGTTTTGAAAAATATGGCCGATGAACTTGATTTTACTAGAAGACACTTCGTTCGAAAAGTTTCACATCATGGTTAAAACAACCGCAAACATAGCCTTTACGACTAATGAAATACTTGTAACGTAAAAATAATATAGTTTTTCGAAAATAATATTTACGGCAACTATATGAAACGGCCATATCTTTGTCGTTTTAAATCCGTTTTCACGATAATCGTCCTTAGCCGTATCGAAGTAAACTAATATATTTTTGATAAGTCGAAATAATTTGTGAAGCTTAAGGCTCGTTTTGACCGAACAAACTAAAAGCGCAAGCTGAATTTTACGAAAAGTATTTATTTAGTCGTCAAACTTTAAAAATTCACCACGGCTTCGTTATAACTCCGTTTTATCCGTTCAAAAGGCCACGGATTCGTTTTAAAGTATATTTTCTAAATATCAAGGCCAAAGTTTCGTACCATCAGTAGGTTTTCCAGAAATTGAAATAAGGACAGAACATAAATATAGTTATCGAAAATAGTTTTCTCGGACAAAACCTATTCTAATCCCTTCAAATCAACTCCAAACTAATCTAATCCTACCATACACCTTCTTAGGGTGTCATGGGTTCCTAATCACCATCAAGACCAAAGATCACCATGGGAATATTTATAGGATGACCATAATTATATATATAACTCTAAAATCATGAAATAAATGGTATAAATCACATATCATGCATAATATCTCCAAAAATGAAAAGAAACATATGAAAATGAAAAGGAAACATGAAAATGATAAAACAAGCTTACAAGTGATAGTGATGAGGTGAAAGTAACAAGGATTAAACTTAAATATCCTTGGTTTTATTTCAAAACCATATAAAGGATATAACTAGGTTGATAAACACTTGAGCTCGAAAAATTTGTGATCCCTTGTGAAAACTTATGGAGGCCGGTTCTTGTAATGAGGAAGAAGGGAGAAAAGTTTTATCAACTATGTATTATTTTGGTGCATGAATGAAATGAATGACTTATAGTACATATCTATACTTGCAAGATTTTCTTACCAAGTTAATAAATGTAGTCACCCTCCCCTCCATTGGCGGATTTTGGGGTTTTGTGTCCCTCAAATATATATATTTTTTTTCTTTTATTATTATGTATAAACTTGGGTAAAATGTTAAAAGGTGTAAGTGAAATTGTACATGTAATAATGTTTGTAAGGTAAATGGTAGAATTTTGGTACAAGTAAGTTTTTAATAGTTCAAAATAGAATGTATTGAGATAATAAAATTGTAAAAATACATTCCTTGTGAAATTTGGGTGATAAAATAATTATCGTATAATTTTTAAGAAAGCAATAATAATTAAACTTTAACGATTTATGTACCAAATAAATTTGAAACACTAGGAAAACTAAAAATATAGTTTTATAAACTAAATGTAAGTTTAAAAATACCTAGGATCATTTTTGAAAGTAACGGATTAAATATACAAAATAATAACTCACGCGATAAAGATTATTAAATATAAAAATTACGCGTTGCAAGTGAAATGAAATGTCGTGAATGCACTAATGAGATGCACATGATGTCGGTGTAATGTAGACTAATCATAGTCCATATGAAATGTACGTGATGTCATGATCATGAATTACCGCTAAACCTTCAAGGTTCGCAATTTGAAACAAGTAAACCAAGTTTACTATAAATGTTGAAATAATGAGACATGAATGGTGTCGAAATGACACGAAAGTACGGGTTGTCACATTCGCCCATCAAAAAGGAATTCACCACGAATTCGGTTAAATGATAGTCTATCGGTTTTAGGGTTTGATGTGGCAAACTTTCCCATTCCCGAGCAAAACCCTCAAAAGACTTTTGGTAACCGATTTTACTTAATCTCACAACTCATCAAACAAGAACTGTCATGAGATTAGGCTAAATCGGTTTAGGTAACGACTTGTTTCTAGCTCGATCTTTGCAACTCATCAAACAAGAATCATCACGCGGATCAAACGGAAACAAGTGGTTTGAAGAAAATCTTTTGAAAATTTGGCTCGATTCGGAATTGCTTACTCATATAAGCCTACCACTCCCTTCATCGCATGATTCTTCTGAATTAGACATAGGTGATCGGGCTATGTATAATTTAGGAGTAACTATGCAATGCTTGGACTAATCGACTCATATGTTTGTTTGGTGTTGAGTCAACTGATGTTAAAATTGTGATGAACATCGAGGAGAGAAGACATGGAGAAGTGTCGTTAAAATGATCGATAAAGTAAAAAATTAAAATCCTCGTAAATGATAACAAATCGGAAAGAAAATAAAGTACGATAGATGAGAATATTTTACAACGAGTGGTTTAGCAAAAGTAGTACATCTTTAAGTTATAAAGTTTGGGATCGATGATTAGACATAATCTTGGTATGACATAGTACATAAGGAGAAATAAGGCATTAGTTTCCGAACTTCTTGGTCTTCCGTCGTTGATACCTTGACGAGCTCCTCCTCCTCCTTCTAACATATATACATTCCATGAGCACCTTCGACTTGTTGACCTTGGTTTTGAGGACATTGATTCCGATAGTGTCCTTGCTCCCGCATCTGTAAGATGTAACCATGGCCTTGCCTCTACAATTCTGGCAAGGTGTCCCGATTGTTGACACTTGTAACACTTAGCGGGACAAAGACCCGTGTGATGATACTTACATCGATTACATAGTGGGTAGGTTCCAGCGTAACCTCTCGCTTTCTCGTGCGGCAACATATACCATTGCGGTTTCTTGCCCTCTTTTACATTGTTGATGATAGTTAGTGTTGCGGTTTTGGTTGTTGTTGTTATAATCTCCTTGGTCGTTTTCCCATTTTCTTTTGTTGTTGTTGATTTGGTTATCGTCGTTGTAGTTGTTGTTTTGGTTATTGTAGTAGTTGAATGCGGTTGTTGGGGTTGTTGTTGTTTTGGTTGGTGTTGGGGTGCTTGCCTCTCTTCACTACAGGGCCATGAGCTTTTGAGTCAATCGAATAGCTTCCTCGATCGTTTGGGTCGAAAGAAGTCGCATCGCCTTGAATAATTTGAAGTCCCCGATGAAAGCCTCTAGCAACTTCTCATTATCGAAACCATGGACGGGCATAACACGACCAATTCTTGGAATCTCCGAATGTAAGTGTCAATATCGTACCCAATGGTTACTAATTCATAGAACTCCGTCTCCAACTTTTTGATTTCCGTCGTGGACAAAACTTCTTAGTCACCAAACCCTTAAATTGCTCCCAGTAAGCTTGAAAGCATTCTCCATCCCAATCGGTTGAGCATAAGAATTCCACCACGATAATGCTCCATCGAGTAATGTGCTCGTAGCAAATTTAACTTTACTATCATCAGGACGATTACATAGCAAAAACACCGATTCCATTTCTCGAACCATCGCACCATGGCGGTGGCTCCTTGATCCCTTTAAACTTGGTGGGATCTCCACTTTGAAATCCTTGTAAGACGACTCTTAGCTCCGGATCCTCCTGCATTTCCGATGGCGGACAAGCCTTGCGGCTCTGACGGTCAGCTGACCTCGGCGGCGGCGGCCCACCGTTTCCCTTTCAACTCTTAAAGCATTAGCAATGCTATCATTCACTAACCACGAATAGCCGCTTGGGTCATTTCAGCGTAGCTTTCTTGATTGCCATATCTTCTTCAAAACAAGAGGAAATGTGAGGCGTAGCAAAATCCGATGTTAATAATAAGCGCTTAAAGAAATGTGATAAGAAGCGATGAGTTTGAGGTTATTTTTCAAAATGATCGGCGGTTTCGAAAAGATAGGTTATGAGGTGTTGTAAGTGCTTCAATGTATGATGGTTTAGAGACTTAATGTGTGAATAAAGTGTAACTCGACATGTTAGTGGTGAAACAAAGGAGTGAGAGCGACTTAGCCCTATTTAAAAGTTTATCTCGGCATTCGACGTTATCGGTGACAAGTCGATTGATGTGGAAATTGTGATAGGGAATGACAAGGAATTCTCCACATTAGAGTATGAAGAAAGAATAATGGAATGGGCATTTAAGGGCATCCATGTGACAATCGATGTGAAATGAAAGTGAATAACTCGAAAATGTGCGTAAAACCGCATGTAAAGTGAACATGCACTTGTGATGAAATGATGAGATGCTATGATAATGTAGTTATAGTCTAGGGTCAATGATGCAACCTAGTTCTCTATAATCGAAGCTCGATGCCAATCATCACACCCCAAATTACATTTTTGCGGTGAATGGAATTCACGGGGATTGATTGTCATAGCACCACAATCACAGTTATATTGAGCGACCTAAAGTGTCGTTTGAAAAGAACATCGTTTGATTTAATAAAACAATCGAGTTTACAAAGTAGGTCCCAAATGAAAATCAACTTGCGGAAATAAGTTTGTTACAATTCAAGCGATGTTTTAAAGCACGTAAAACCCAAGTGAGGGCGTCGTCATCGCGACTCCATGATATGTCCAAATGCATGCCATGAAGTGAATGCCTTAGAAACACGAGATAAAAACATGCTAAAAGTGTCAACACAAAGGTTGAGTGAGTTCATAGAGTTTATGAAGAAATGTAAAGCCTTCCAAAATCGTTTATGCAAACAAAGGCATTGTAAATCCACTCGGTTCAAGTTCCGCCCATACAAAACTTGCAACCTGTGTGTTCACAACCCATTGCCAAAGTGTAATATAGTTTATGTTCAAGCCCAAATCGTCAAATGAGTTCACAAAATAGTGCCTAACTTAATGTATCCATAGTTACTTAATATAACACCTAATTAAATGCGGTTTCAAATTGTTCCATGACCATTAGTGCAATGATTATACCAAGACCATCAGTTCAATGAATGTACCAAGACCATCGGTCAATGAATGTACCAAGACCATCGAGTCTAATGAATATACCAAGACCATCGGTCCAATGAATATACCAAGACCATCGGTCCAATGAATATACTATGGAAATACTACGTATGGTATCTTGTTACTTTGCATGACTAAACATTGATTCGATTAAACATGTAGTTTCAATTAATCATGATAGTTATGAAAATAATTGAGCATGTATCTCCCCAAGCGATTATGAAAACAAGTAAAAGTAGGGCTCTGAAACTCACTTGGTGGAATGATGCGAAGACAAAAGTGAGTACACCGAGATGTAATGTGATACTTAATCTTGACCTATTACGAATGATATGATATGTCATGTGTTGCAATGTAATGTTATGCATGCATTTCGTATGTTATTTATACCATTTGTGAGTTTTTGAAAATATTACTCGTCGTCGAAACATACTCTTTTGACGTCTTGACCCTTCAAAAAGGACTTTACATGTTTTTACGTCAAAATGTCATCCTACAATGGTTTTATAATGATTTTTGGTGAAATTACTACTTTTCGTCGCAAAACAATGTCGTCGGAAAAATCATGAAATTAACAAAATGGCTTGGAAAAGTAGTAGTAAAAGCGGTGTCGTCAATCGTTAGAAAACGAACTCGACGGTTTTGGAAAGTTTGTATCGATATCTAGAAGTTTCAGTTCAGGAGTTTTCGTCCAAAAGGTCTCGATCATAAAGATATCAAAGGCTAAAGATGGTGGATTTTGCTAATTGTGTGCAGAAAATTGAGTTTCGGCCAAGTTTGAACATCCGTAATTAATTTACTATGACTCCGCTTGACAAACAGCTCTTTGTTTTGAAAAATATGGCCGATGAACTTGATTTTACTAGAAGACACTTCGTTCGAAAAGTTTCACATCATGGTTAAAAGCGACGCAAACATAGCCTTTACAATTAATGAAATACTTGTAACGTAAAAATAATATAGTTTTTCGGAAAATAATATTTACGGCAACTATATGAAAGCGGCCATATCTTTGTCGTTTAAATCCGTTTTCACGATATGTCGTCCTTAGCTTCGTGTCGAAGTAAACTAATATATTTTGATAAGTCGAAATAATTTGTGAAGCTTAAGGCTCGTTTTGACCGAACAAACTAAAAGCGCAAGCTGAATTTTACGAAAAGTATTTATTTAGTCGTCAAACTTTAAAAATTCACCACGGCCGTTATAACTCCGTTTTTATCCGTTCAAAAGGCCGGATTCGTTTTAAAGTATATTTTCTAAATATCAAGGCCAAAGTTTCGTACCATCAGTAGGTTTTTCCAGAAATTCGAAATAAGGACAGAACATAAATATATAGTTATCGAAAATAGTTTTTCTCGGACAAAACCTATTCTAATCCCTTCAAATCAACTCCAAACTAATCTAATCCTACCATACACCTTCTTAGGGTGTCATGGGTTCCTAATCACCATCAAGACCAAAGATCACCATGGGAATATTTATAGGATGACCATAATTATATATATAACTCTAAAATCATGAAATAAATGGTATAAATCACATATCATGCATAATATCTCCAAAAATGAAAAGAAACATATGAAAATAAAAAGGAAACATGAAAATGATAAAAACAAGCTTACAAGTGATAGTGATGAGGTGAAAGTAACAAGGATTAAACTTAAATATCCTTGGTTTTTATTTCAAAACCATATAAAGGATATAACTAGGTTGATAAACACTTGAGCTCGAAAAATTTGTGATCCCTTGTGAAAACTTATGGAGGCCGGTTCTTGTAATGAGGAAGAAGGGGAGAAAAGTTTTTATCAACTATGTATTATTTTTGGTGCATGAATGAAATGAATGACTTATAGTACATATCTATACTTGCAAGATTTTCTTACCAAGTTAATAAATGTAGTCACCCTCCCCCCTCCATTGGCCGGATTTTGGGGGTTTTGTGTCCTCAAATATATATATTTTTTCTTCTTTTATTATTATGTATAAACTTGGGTAAAATGTTAAAAGGTGTAAGTGAAATTGTACATGTAATAATGTTTGTAAGGTAAATGGTAGAATTTTGGTACAAGTAAGTTTTAATAGTTCAAAATAGAATGTATTGAGATAATAAAATTGTAAAAATACATTCCTTGTGAAATTTGGGTGATAAAATAATTATCGTATAATTTTTAAGAAAACCACGTAATAATTAAACTTTAACGATTTATGTACCAAATAAATTTGAAACACTAGGAAAACTAAAAATATAGTTTTATAAACTAAATGTAAGTTTAAAAATACCTCGGGATCATTTTTGAAAGTAACGGATTAAATATACAAAATAATAACTCACGCGATAAAGATTATTAAATATAAAATTACGCGTTGCAAGTGAAATGAAATGTCGTGAATGCACTAATGAGATGCACATGATGTCAATGTAATGTAGACTAATCATAGTCCATATGAAATGTACGTGATGTCATGATCATGAATTCGCGCTAAACCTTCAAGGTTACGCAATTTGAAACAAGTAAACCAAGTTTACTATAAATGTTGAAATAATGAGACATGAATGGTGTAGAAATGACACAAAGTACGGGTTGTCACAATAATGCGTGGGACTCAAGATATAATCTCTCTTTCAACATTGTGTGAAAGCAGAGAGTCTTCATTGAAAGTGTCCTAATGAGATTTATTGATGATCTCATGGCTCTAGACTCAATTTGTGCATATTTGGATCTGTCTGGGAGACTAGGGAGAGGTCTCCTTCTTCAATATCAACCATCTCTCGGAGAAAGTCGATAGATAATGTCGGTTCCCGTGAGAATGAAACAAGACCTTTTAAGAGGAACTTGAGTGGTTTGGAAAGTTGTAGTGCGGTCGTCCACGGGTCCATGACGTCTTGTCTTCAATACCGATGTTACCATCGGTAGCATATGAATTGAACCGGTTTACGCCTAAGGTTGAATAAATGGAGGGCTATTTGTTTTCACCCTTTTCTCATTCAATTCTTTTAATTCTTCAACCCTTCGGTGCTTACCGAGACTTCATAGCTAGAACCTTGTTGGGTTTATTCGATTACTAGCTCGGTCTTAGTCCGCACTCTTCCCATATCTCATTTTCTCCTTTTATCATCATACCTAAGGACTTCTACACTAACTAGTGGATTGTCCTGGGTAGATCCCTCCGGTTACGGCGGATCATGGGAACACATACCTAACCTTATCATCCTTATATCACCGTACATAAAGTAGAGTTGGTCGGTCTATTTGGTATTGTTCATACGCCATTGGAACCAATTGAAAACCATTTGAAAGTCAATTCGGTACTTGTGATATATTATCAAAGCATTTTGTACGAATTGTTTTTGATATTTTAGAACGAGAACTCCCCTCAACATGTGCATCAAGTATTTGAAAATGTTTTGCACACGGAGGCAAGAGAAAGAATTAACTTCTTTGATTACCATTTTCTAAAAGATATCAACATCACTTCCCACATCAAGTCAAGTAGATAGAGTATTTCCGGGAAGGATGAGGTTTCCATAAATTTGCTCCCCCTCAATATGTGCCTCGGGGTTTGAAGAGAGTTTTGCACATACTAGAGGGAACCTGCACATTGAGATAAGTTGATCACATTTCAAATCATAGGTTTAAGATAGATGCTCCCCCTCAACATGTGCATGGAAAATTGAAATCGTTTGTCACATGTGGGCAGGATAGCATGTACATCCTTATAAAACCATTTACCGAATTATCGGTTTAAATCAATTTAAATCACACATTCTCCCCGATCACAATTATCAAATCATTTGAGATTTGTGATCTCTTATAGATTTAAATTGATTTTGAAAGCTTTTAAGGGAATTGTGACTTGATTATGAAAGCGTTTTAAGCGATAAGGATCGGATTTTAAGACTTTAAACTCCATTTAAAAAACATGCATGTATATCTTTTGAAAACAATTTAATGCCAAATAACTTTTTAATTTAATTGAAATCATTCTCCCCTCAATCAATGACATAGGTTGTTGATTGAGAGATAGATTTTGACAAATAAGTCCCGATGATTATCAAAAATGGAGATCGAGTTATTTTTCAAAGCATTTAGTTTTCAAAGAGATAAATGTTTATAGAATCGAGCATGGAATTTTGAAAACATGATAAGACATGGCTCGTTCTTTCTTTTAAAACCGGGTTATTGCCTGAAAATGACAATAAACCATCGTTTCTCTTTCTCCCAATTTTTTTTTTTTTTTTTTTTTTTTTTTTTTAAATTCGAACAACATCTAAAGACCCGTGTCATTCTTTGAATGACAACATCAAGACCGTAGATATTATCGAATCGAGAGAAACATGACAAAATGACAATATTTTTTGAAGATTTTTCGAATTTTTCAAATTTTTATGGATTTTGAAAGTTTTATATTTTTCTATTTGATTTTTGAAGGTTTTATAATTTTGTATTTTGTTTTTTCGAATAGATATATACAAGAGATAGATGAAGATAGACCTTTACTCTCGTCTTCCTCACGAAGGCGTTTGAGGATTCGGTTGAAGGCTTTTCAATCCAAGTCGTGGAAGAATAAACTCAAAACGTTCTCTTGGAAGAGCTTTGGTGAAGATGTACGCTAGCGATATTCGAGACCTCACAAAATATAGTTCCACCACACCTTTTTCCACTTGTTCCCGATGAAATGATGTCGAATGTCGATATGCTTTGCTTTGAGTGTTGAGCGTTGTTGCATGAGAGAGCAATAGCACTTTATTATCACGATGCAGAGGGATTTTGTTGAATTCAAAGCCATAGTCGGATAATTGAGATCTCATCCATAAGATTTGAGCACAACAAGATGACATGGCTATGTATTCAACCTCTGTAGAGGAAATAGAAGTACTCATTTGCTTCTTTGAAGACCAGACTCACAAGCTTATCACCCAAAATCGGAGCACCTCGACGTGCTTGACGTGTATCTTGACAACTGCATGATCGGCATACGCATAGGCCGTTAGTGACATACGGTGTCCTTGGTGCAAAGACCCATATTGATGGTTCCTTGGAGATACCGAAAGACCCTTAGTCACCAAACCCTTAAATTGCTCCCAGTAAGCTTGAAAGCATTCTCCATCCCAATCGGTTGAGCATAAGAATTCCACCACGATAATGCTCCATCGAGTAATGTGCTGTAGCAAATTTAACTTTACTATCATCCTGACACTACATAGCAAAACACCGATTCCAATTTCTCGAACCATCGCACCATGGCGTGGCTCCTTGATCCCTTTAAACTTGGTGGGATCTCCACTTTTGAAATCCTTGTAAGAACGGCTCTTAGCTCCGGATCCTCCTGCATTTCCGAGAGGCAGAAGAAGCCTTGCGGCTCTGAGCAGATCGTCAGGCCTCGGCGGCAAAGAAGAGCCCACCGCTTCCCTTTCAACTCTTAAAGCATTAGCAATGCTATCATTCACTAACTTCGAATAGCCGCTTGGGTCATTTCAGCGTAGCTTTCTTGATGCCATATCTTCTTCAAAACAAGAGGAAATGTGAGGCGTAGCAAAATCCGATGTTAATAATAAGCGCTTCAAAGAAATGTGATAAGAAACGATGAGTTTGAGGTTATTTTCAAAATGATCGACGGTTTCCGAAAAGATAGGTTATGAGGTGTTGTAAGTGCTTCAATGTATGATGGTTTAGAGACTTAATGTGTGAATAAAGTGTAACTCGACATGTTAGTGGTGAAACAAAGGAGTGAGAGCGACTTAGCCCTATTTAAAAGTTTATCTCGGCATTCGTCGTTATCGGTGACAAGTCGATTGATGTGGAAATTGTGATAGGGAATGACAAGGAATTCTCCACATTAGAGTATGAAGAAAGAATAATGGAATGGGCATTTAAGGGCATCCATGTGACAATCGATGTGAAATGAAAGTGAATAACTGAAAATGTACGTAAAACCGCATGTAAAGTGAACATGCACTTGTGATGAAATGATGAGATGCTATGATAATGTAGTTATAGTCTAGGGTCAATGATGCAACCTAGTTCTCTATAATCAAGCTCGATGCCAATCATCACACCCCAAATTACTGCTTTGCGTGAATGGAATTCACGGGATTGACCGTCATAGCACCACAATCACAGTTATATTGAACGACCTAAAGTGTCGTTTGAAAAGAACATCGTTTGATTTAATAAAACAATCGAGTTTACAAAGTAGGTCCCAAATGAAAATCAACTTGTGCGAAATAAGTTTGTTACAATTCAAACGATGTTTTAAAGCACGTAAAACCCAAGTGAGACGCGTCGTCATCGCGACTCCATGATATGTCCAAATGCATGCCATGAAGTGAATGCCTTAGAAACACGAGATAAAAACATGCTAAAAGTGTCAACACAAAGGTTGAGTGAGTTCATAGAGTTTATGAAGAAATGTAAAGCCTTCCAAAATCGTTTATGCAAAGAAAGGCATTGTAAATCCACTCGGTTCAAGTTCACCATACAAAACTTGCAACTTTTGTGTTCACAACCCATTGCCAAAGTGTAATATAGTTTATGTTCAAGCCCAAATCGTCAAATGAGTTCACAAAATAGTGCCTAACTTAATGTATCCATAGTTACTTAATATAACACCTAATTAAATACGGTTTCAAATTGTTCCATGACCATTAGTGCAATGATTATACCAAGACCATCAGTTCAATGAATGTACCAAGACCATCGGTCAATGAATGTACCAAGACCATCGTCTAATGAATATACCAAGACCATCAAATTCAATGAATATACCAAGACCATCGGTCCAATGAATATACTATGGAAATACTACGTATGGTAATATCATTATTTTGCATGACTAAACATTCGATTCGCTTAAACATGTAGTTTCAATTAATCATGATAGTTATGAAAATAATTGAGCATGTATCTCCCAAAACATTATGAAAACAAGTAAAAGTAGGGCTCTGAAACTCACTTGGTGGAATGATGCGAAGACAAAAGTGAGTACACCGAGATGTAATGTGATCGTTAATCTTGACCTATTACGAATGATATGATATGTCATGTGTTGCAATGTAATGTTATGCATGCATTTCGTATATTATTTATACCATTTGTGAGTTTTGAAAATATTACCGTCGTCGAAACATACTCTTTTGACGTCTTGACCCTTCAAAAGGACTTTACATGTTTTACGTCAAAATGTCATCCTACAATGGTTTTATAATGATTTTGGTGAAATTACTACTTTTAAGTGCAAAACAATGTCGCCGGAAAAATCATGAAATTAACAAAAATGGCTTGGAAAAGTAGCCAGAAAAGCGGTGTCGTCAATCGTTAGAAAACGAACTCGACGGTTTTGGAAAGTTTGTATCGATATCTAGAAGTTTCGATTCAGAGTTTTCAGTCAAAAGGTCTCGATCATAAAGATATCAAAGGCTAAAGATGGTGGATTTTGCTAATTGTGTGCGAGAAAATTGAGTTTCGCCAAGTTTGAACATCCGTAATTAATTTACTATGACTCGCTTGACAAACGACTCTTTGTTTTGAAAAATATGGCCGATGAACTTGATTTTACTAGAAGACACTTCGTTCGAAAAGTTTCACATCATGGTTAAAACAATGCAAACATAGCCTTTATGAATTAATGAAATACTTGTAACGTAAAAATAATATAGTTTTTCTAAAATAATATTTACGGCAACTATATGAAAACGGCCATATCTTTGTCGTTTTAAATCCGTTTTCTCATAATGTCGTCCTTAGCTTAAATATCGAAGTAAACTAATATATTTTGATAAGTCGAAATAATTTGTGAAGCTTAAGGCTCGTTTTGACCCGAACAAACTAAAAACGCAAGCTGAATTTTACGAAAAGTATTTATTTAAATCGTCAAACTTTAAAAATTCACCACGGCTTCGTTATAACTCCGTTTTATCCGTTCAAAGGCCACGGATTCGTTTTAAAGTATATTTTCTAAATATCAAGGCCAAAGTTTCGTACCATCAGTAGGTTTTCAGAAATTCGAAATAAGGACAGAACATAAATATATAGTTATCGAAAATAGTTTTTCTCGGACAAAACCTATTCTAATCCTTCAAATCAACTCCAAACTAATCTAATCCTACCATACACCTTCTTAGGGTGTCATGGGTTCCTAATCACCATCAAGACCAAAGATCACCATGGGAATATTTATAGGATGACCATAATTATATATATAACTCTAAAATCATGAAATAAATGGTATAAATCACATATCATGCATAATATCTCCAAAATGAAAAGAAACATATGAAAATAAAAGGAAACATGAAAATGATAAAAACAAGCTTACAAGTGATAGTGATGAGGTGAAAGTAACAAGGATTAAACTTAAATATCCTTGGTTTTATTTCAAAACCATATAAAGGATATAACTAGGTTGATAAACACTTGAGCTCGAAAATTTGTGATCCTTGTGAAAACTTATGGAGGCGGTTCTTGTAATGAGGAAGAAGGGGAGAAAAGTTTTTATCAACTATGTATTATTTTTGGTGCATGAATGAAATGAATGACTTATAGTACATATCTATACTTGCAAGATTTTCTTACCAAGTTAATAAATGTAGTCACCCTCCCCCCTCCATTGGCCGGATTTTGGGGGTTTTGTGTCCCTCAAATATATATATTTTTTTTCTTCTTTTATTATTATGTATAAACTTGGGTAAAATGTTAAAAGGTGTAAGTGAAATTGTACATGTAATAATGTTTGTAAGGTAAATGGTAGAATTTTGGTACAAGTAAGTTTTTAATAGTTCAAAATAGAATGTATTGAGATAATAAAAATTGTAAAAATACATTCCTTGTGAAATTTGGGTGATAAAATAATTATCGTATAATTTTTAAGAAAACGACGTAATAATTAAACTTTAACGATTTATGTACCAAATAAATTTGAAACACTAGGAAAACTAAAAATATAGTTTTATAAACTAAATGTAAGTTTAAAAATACCTCGGGATCATTTTTGAAAGTAACGGATTAAATATACAAAATAATAACTCACGATAAAGATTATTAAATATAAAAATTACGCGTTGCAAGTGAAATGAAATGTCGTGAATGCACTAATGAGATGCACATGATGTCAATGTAATGTAGACTAATCATAGTCCATATGAAATGTACGTGATGTCATGATCATGAATTACCGCTAAACCTTCAAGGTTACGAATTTGAAACAAGTAAACCAAGTTTACTATAAATGTTGAAATAATGAGACATGAATGGTGTCGAGAAATGACACAAATGCGGGTTGTCACAATAATCGTGGGACTCAAGATATAATCTCTCTTTCAACATTGTGTGAAACAGAGAGTCTTCATTGAAAGTGTCCTAATGAGATTTATTGATGATCTCATGGCTCTAGACTCAATTTGTGCATATTTGGATCTGTGCGGAGACTAGGGAGAGGGTCTCCTTCTTCATATCAACCATCTCTCGAGAGAAAGTCGATAGATAATGTCGGTTCCCGTGAGAATGAAACAAGACCTTTTAAGAGGAACTTGAGTGGTTTGGAAAGTTGTAGTGCGATCGTCCTTTGGGTCCATGACGTCTTGTCTTCAATACCGATGTTACCATCGGTAGCATATGAATTGAACCGGTTTTACGCCCTAAGGTTGAATAAATGGAGGGCTATTTGTTTTCACCCTTTTCTCATTCAATTCTTTTAATTCTTCAACCCCTTGATGCTTACCGAGACTTCATAGCTAGAACCTTGTTGGGTTTATTCGATTACTAGCTCGGTCTTAGTCCGCACTCTTCCCATATCTCATTTTCTCCTTTTATCATCATACCTAAGGACTTCTACACTAACTAGTGGATTGTCCTGGGTAGATCCCTCCGGTTACGGCGGATCATGGGAACACATACCTAACCTTATCATCCTTATATCACCGTACATAAAGTAGAGTTGGTCGGTCTATTTGGTATTGTTCATCGCCATTGGAACCAATTGAAAACCATTTGAAAGTCAATTCGGTACTTGTGATATATTATCAAAGCATTTTGTACTGAATTGTTTTGATATTTTAGAGCGAGAACTCCCCTCAACATGTGCATCAAGTATTTGAAAATGTTTTGCACACGGAGGCAAGAGAAAAATTAACTTCTTTGATTACCATTTTCTAAAGATATCAACATCACTTCCCACATCAAGTCAAGTAGATAGAGTATTTCGGGAAGGATGAGGTTTCCATAAATTTGCTCCCCTCAATATGTGCCTCGGGGTTTGAAGAGAGTTTTGCACATACTAGAGGAACTGCACATTGAGATAAGTTGATCACATTTCAAATCATAGGTTTAAGATAGATGCTCCCCTCAACATGTGCATGGAAAATTGAAATCGTTTGTCACATGTGGGCGGGATAGCATGTACATCCTTATAAAACCATTTACCGAATTATCGGTTTAAATCCAATTTAAATCACACATTCTCCCCGATCACAATTATCAAATCATTTGAGATTTGTGATCTCTTATAGATTAAATTGATTTTGAAAGCTTTAAGGGTTGTGACTTGATTATGAAAGCGTTTTAGCGATAAGGATCGGATTTAAGACTTTAAACTCCATTTAAAAAACATGCATGTATATCTTTTGAAAACAATTTAATGCCAAATAACTTTTTAATTTAATTGAAATCATTCTCCCCTCAATCAATGACATAGGTTGTTGATTGAGAGATAGAGATTTTGACAAATAAGTCCCGATGATTATCAAAATGGAGATCGAGTTATTTTTCAAAGCATTTAGTTTTCAATGAGATAAATGTTTATAGAATCGAGCATGGAATTTTGAAAACATGATAAGACATGGCTCTGTTCTTTCTTTTAAGACCGGTTATTGCCTAAAATGACAATAAACCATCGTTTCTCTTTCTCCCAATTTTTTTTTTTTTTTTTTTTTTTTTTTTTTTATAAAAATTCGAACAACATCTAAAGACCCGTGTCATTCTTTGAATGACAACATCAAGACCGTAGATATTATCGAATCGAGAGAAACATGACAAAATGACAATATTTTTTGAAGATTTTTTGAATTTTTCAAATTTTTTATGGATTTTGAAAGTTTTATATTTTTCTATTTGATTTTTTAAGGTTTTATAATTTTGTATTTTGTTTTTCGAATAGATATATACAAGAGATAGATGAAGATAGACCTTTACTCCTCGTCTTCCTCCACGAAGGCGTTTGAGAGTTTCGGTTGAAGGCTTTTCAATCCAAGTCGTGGAAGAATAAACTCAAAACGTTCTCTTGGAAGAGCTTTGGTGAAGATGTCGCTAAGCGATATTCGGACCTCACAAAATATAGTTCCACCACACCTTTTCCACTTGTTCCTGATGAAATGATGTCGAATGTCGATATGCTTTGCTCTTGAGTGTTGAGCGTTGTTGCATGAGAGAGCAATAGCACTTTATTATCACGATGCGGAGGGATTTTGTTGAATTCAAAGCCATAGTCGGATAATTGAGATCTCATCCATAAGATTTGAGCACAACAAGATGACATGGCTATGTATTCAGCCTCTGTAGAGAAATAAAGTACTCATTTGCTTCTTTGAAGACCAGACTCACAAGCTTATCACCCAAAAAGCGAGCACCTCTGACGTGCTTGGCGTGTATCTTGACAACTGCATGATCGGCATCTGCATAGGCCGTTAGTGACATACCGGTGTCCTTGGTGCAAAGACCCATATTGATGGTTCCTTGGAGATACCGAAGACCCGTTTAAGCGCTTCAAGGTGCTTTTTAGTAGGCAGCACGGTATCTAGCACACATGCAAACATCGAACAAGATGTCCGGTCTACTAGCGATGAGATACATCGGGGATCCAATCATACTCCGATATTTCGTTTGGTCAATCATGATCCACGAGAGGTCCTCATCTAGTTTGGTTCGGTCGATCATGGGGGTGTCAACGGTCACATGAATCAAATCCAAATTTCTTTAAAATCTCATTGCATATTTAGATTGATTTATGAAAATGCCTCAGGACTTTGTGAAATTTGTAATCCCAAGAAAAATGACATTTGTCCCATCATTGACATTTGAAACTTTGAACTCATTTCATTTGAAAACGATCACATTCCATTGGGTGCATGAGGCAAAATAATATCATCAACATAAATGTGAACATGAATTAAATGTTTGCGACTTCACGGTGAACAATGTAGGATCAATGCTCCTTTGATGAATCCGGTTGATAGAAGAAACTTTGACGATGTATCATACCATGCCCTTGGAGCTTGCTTTAAACCGTAAAGAGCCTTCTTCAAGCGATAAGCGTGAGTAGGATGCTCTTGATTCACAAATCCTTGAGGTTGGGCGGCGTGAGACGACTTCTTTAAGATCTCCGTTCGAAAATGCCGTCTTTACATCCATCGATATACTATCATGTTCTTACTAGCGATTAGCGAAAGATTACGATTGCCTCGATTCAAGCAAGCTGGAGCAAAAGATTCTTCAAAGTTTATACCCTCCTCTTGACGATATCCTTTAGCAACTAATCGAGCCTTGTTCTTCAACACATCACCATGCTCATCAAGTTTTACTTTGAAGATCCATTTGAGAGCTATGATCATAGCACAATCTGGAGCGGTACTAACTCCCATACATCAAGAGCGATCAAACTCATGAATTTCATCTTGCATGGCATTGAACCGCCTATCTTCATTCATGGCGGTTTAACATCTTTTGGTTCGATCTTAGATAGTACGGAGTTGAAGAAGCACCATAAGGCATCGGTTGCGAGTTGTTTCGGGTTGATACAGAGACGAGAGGATTTCCAATGATATTGTCTAAGGGTGATCGTGAGTCCATTTTACGAGGTGTTCATGTGGCGGTTGTTGAGGCCGAGGTAGGCGAGTCGATGTCTCTGAAGAAGATGGTTCGATGATGATTCGGGAGTAGCAAATATGTTTTCAAATGGAGCATCTTGAGAGTCATAGGGATTAACTTCATCATTGATGCGAAACATTTCCATGATGTACATTTGAAGAATGATGATTTGTTGATGAGGCGAAGGATCGTGACGGTGCTTCTTGACTTAAAGATATTGATCTTGAGGATTGACTTCATTCAACGGAATATAAGCATCCTCTGTTGTAGGAATCAACACCTCATTAGTAATTGAATCATACAGTTCATCAAACATAGGATCAAACAATTTCTTTACATCATCTTGGATGGGGGTACATATGGAGTTTCTTGAGAGGAGTTTGGAACAAGGGATGAACCAATAGGACTGTTTTGAAGTCGGGTCTGGTGGGTGTCCGAGAGCCATTTGACCGGTTAGCTCATCAAGCGTAACGTGAATTGTTTCCATGATATTTCGGGTTCTTTTGTTGTAGATTCGGTATCCCTTTTGTTTGGTGCATATCCAACAAATACTCCAATGTCGACTTTAGCCCTAAGTTTGCCCAAGTCTTGACCTCATTAGTTGGATAGCACAAGGCACCAAACACACGAAGGAAAGATAAATTAGGTTTTATGTTGTGGACAAGTTCATATGGAGTTTTTCCATGAATAGTGTGAATTAGGGAGCGATTTTGTGTGTAGCATGCGGTGGCAATTGCTTGACCCGGAGAAACATTGGAACCTTTGAGTAGATCAACATTGTTCTAGCGGCTTCAACAAAGTGCGATTTCGTCTTTCAACTACACCGTTACATTGAGGGGTTCGTGGAACACTTCTTTGATGGTGATTCCAACGCTTTCATAGAATTCACTAAGTTGTTTGTTGACAAACTCGGTTCCATTATACATTACGATAATTACGACCGTTTTGTTTAGTCGAACTGCAATTGTTTGATGAGTTTGATGATTATATCGAGTTTCATCCTTTGTCCTTAAGAACTTGACCCGGTGAATCTAGAGTAATCATCAACCACAACTAACACATATTTCTTCCCAAAGATATTCTGCACCCTCATTGGTCCACATAAATCCATATGAATCATATGAAGAACTTTTGTGACAGAGTTAGTAGGTTTGGGTTTATGGGCATACTTCTTGCTTTTTCCCAATTGACATCTTGAACAAAGATGATCCTTTTCATACTTTAGTCTAGGTAAACCTACAACTAAGTCCTTTACGGAAAGATCGTTGATGGTGCCGAAGTTCAAGTGATTGAGGCGCGATGCCATAACCATGACTTTGTTTTAGAAGCCTTTGATAACAAGCGATTGGAGGCCCTCATCATGTCATCGATAGAGATGGTGTAAAGATTTGAGCCACGAGTTCCTTTTAACAGTTCCTTACCATTAAGATCTCTAACAAAGCGGTATGTTTTAGAAGGCTACTTCTAGATCGAATCACGAATTGACCAGCGAGAGAGCAGTTATGACCTAAACCTTCCACATAATATACTCTAGAGATGACACTATCACCAACAACATAATCTCCATAACCCATAATAGCACCGAAATGATCATTACCAAATCTAACGGTCCGATGAATTTGCTCACGAAGTTCATGAGCGCGACCGGTCTCCGGTCATATGCTTGGAACAACTGAGTCCGGTACCACGAGCGATTTGAGCGATCTGCGGTTGAACACGACAAGAATGGATAAGCGGATAATTGGGATCCCATGCAAGAATGGGTTCCATTTGGTTAGTAACAATGTTTGGAACACCCGCATCGAAATAGAAGCATTCATATCGGAAAGTGAGGCAATGGAATCGTTGTGAATAGATGCGATACTAGTGTCGATATTAGCCACATTCACGGTGTGATCACTTCTTAAGGAATAGTTCTACCAAGTGGGCATCCATTTTCTAGTGGGCATTATCGATTAGTCTTAAGACCAACGGTGTCCAATAAAAGCCTATTTTACTGAATGTTCTTCTGTGGGTTTCCTTTGTTTTCTAACTTTCTTCGTTTTGCCTTTTAGCCTTCTTAGCATGAATTTTAGCATTAACAATATTAGCGGACAATTAACATCATTAGGCGAACATTAACACCACATTCATGATTAGAGGCGAAATTCAAGCGGACATCGGTACAAGGTTTGCAAATAGTATCGAATTGAATTAATTACGATGCGCCTATGGCTAATACTAGAATCAACACGATTCGTTTTATTCAATTCAAGCTTAAAGTTCCTAGATTGTTCTTCTACTCTCTTCCATTGCATTCTTAGCTTGAGAGGTCCTATCATTCCTTGTATTGTCTTGAGACTTTGACATGCTCCCTTTAATGTCACCGATTACTCTGTAGAGGAATGGGAACATTAGTTTGTTTTACTACTCTTTGCACCACTGTTTAGATGTCTTTGGGATCTGAACTACATGCAGGTGCATTAAGGTTCACTTTCTTAAAACTAGAGTCTTGAGATTAGTACTCCTAGAAGGCATCTTTGAGTTCTCTCTCTTAGCATTGACGGATCTAGAATCGAACTACTCAAGGTACACTACGGTTCACATTCAAAACATTGGGAATCGAGTGCATATCATATTGGCATTAGGCATCGAGCATGGAATCAAAGGGTTAACTCTCTCACCTAATGTCTTTGGGCATATTGTGATCAAGCATTCTAAGATTTCTTGAGATCGTTTGGCATATAAGCATGCATGTCCAATTGCATTATCATGAGGTTTCTCTAGCTTATCCTCTTCAACAATCTCACGCAGCATTCTAAGCAATCCTTAAGAGATGAAAAGTATGTTTGAATAGCTAGTTTGTTGTTTCTTAGATGAGGAGGACATATGTCATAGACAAAGCATATTTATTACAAGAGTGAACCTTTGATACACCATTCTCCCCATTGATCATTGGCATTTTCCTTTTACGACTCTTGATTCTCAATTTCCTTTGCAATGAAGCTATTTGTTCGTTGTTTTTGTTCTGAGTGACTTTAATTGATTCAAATAACTCATTGAAATGACGTTTAACCTTTTCATTTTCTTCTAGAAAACTTTCGTTTTCCTTTTGTAAAGCATTTACTAGGTTTTGAAGATGAAACGTTTGAGAATTACGAGAATCTAAAGGAGGAGGCATTTGGGAGCTGTCATATTGTTCGTTTGACCCTTTAATTGAGAGATTTGGGCTTTCAACTTTACGATCGTGTTGCACCGAGCTTGAATCATTCATCACGTTTGTTAATTTGAAAAGCGCATCAAACTCGGAGCATCGAAGATGTCTTGACATTTGAAGTTTTGACATTTTCTTTAAGATGTTGATATTTTAGTTGTAAATTAAAATGTTCAACTTCTAGTTTAGAAAAATGTTTAACGAAATTGTCGTGATCATCGATTCAATTTTCTCGTTTAGTTTAGAATTAGTTTTTCAAGCTCAATGACACGATCATGGGAGACTTTCGGGGCCACGAGATAGTTCATGAAATTTGGAAGCATTAATAGAGCAATTTGAAGCGATGAAAAACACATCTTGAGCAACACATTCGGTAATAAGATTCTCATTTAATGTATGCAAGTTCTTTCTTTCAATCTCATTATATTTGATTGCTGCGCTCATAGTCACTAACTTCAACAACCATTGCATCAAATTCCTTTTCCATTCCCTTAATATCGGTTTCTATCCCTTTTAAGACTCTCAAAGTGATCTTTTAGAAGTTTAAAGAAGGCATGACCTCGATTAAATAACATTCTTTCATTTGTTCAAAACCCTTTCTCCTTGATTATACGGTGGGTGTGATCCTTTTCTTGCAAGTTTTCTCAAAATCAACAAATAGTTGAAATATAACGTATTGGCTAATTAATGTCTTGCTTTTAGTGGCAATTGTTCTAGGTACAAGATGCATTGGTGTATTAGGAGGATACACAGTCGCTCTAGGCATTTTCCAAAGGGAGGTTTGTTTCAACAATATTTTCCGCTTTACCTTATCTAAATCCTTTTTCGAAAGACTTGTTCGGGAGTCAACAATGTCTCGAGGCTTAAACTTGTTCAAGGAAATCGGTTTTCCTTCTTGTAATCGTGAGGAGTGATAATTATGTTTTCTCTTTGCATTTGGGATCATTTTGTTTCTTATTCATCTTTTCCTAGTGATTTCATTTGATTTCTTATCTTCCTCGGTGCACTCAACGCAACTAGGTTTACGCCTAGGCTTAAGGATTTCATTACCATCATAAAGCACCTTATGAGCATTTCTAGCCTTTTAATTACCTCTGGATTTGGTTCCTCAACAAGGGGAATGCTATGCTTATCGCTTAAGACTCGATGTTTAATGACCATGTGAGCGATCTGAATGGTGTTTCCTTGTATGTACAACTTGTTTTCAAGTTTGTTTTCAAAGTTTTCAGATTAGAAAAATCTCTCAAGAGTTTTGATTCCTTTGCATTAAATTCTTGCTTAAGCATTTTCACATTTTCTTGAAGTTCTTGTTTTGTTTATTTGTTTTAGAAAGTTTTTCTTGCAAGGAATTTAATTCTTGTTTCAATACTTCTTCTCTAAACTTACTTTTCTAATTCTTGTACTTACTTGGTCATCCATTTCCTGCTCACGAGTGGTCAACTCAAATTTTGCACGTTGTTCATAAATAGCAACACGTTCTTTATAGGCATTTAGTTGAAATTCTTGAATCATCGAGGGCACATGCGGTGTATTCATCAAAAACATAGTCATTGTTGATGCGAAGATGCATCACTTGGTACAACTTCACTTTCACTTTGTTTCACATATTGATCATATGGGACAATATCGACATTACCCATATTTTCAATATTTGATTCAATAGTTTCGATTGATTGTACTTTGTCATGCATCTGTTGCACATCGACATCATCGTATAGTTTTAATACCTCGAGATGAGCTTGTCATGGGATGGCCCACTAGTGGTGAAGAGGAGACCTTGGGAGAAACCATTGGAGAAATGCTAGCCATAAAAATTGTGTGTGCGTGGGTCCATCATCCACATCAGTCGTATGCATCACGATCGGCGACTTGAAAGGCATTCGATGATTGTGACCTATCTCTGAATAGGTGCTCATCCACATCGCATCATAGGTCTTGGCATTGCCCTCGGCAAAAAGCAACAATTCCTCTTCATTCAAAGCGGCCCCATTGTCACGAGCTTGTGCGGTGACATCTTATCTCTGAAGTAATCGGCGTGCATGGGCGCTTTGGAGATGTGCGGTTCCTTGCAATGTGTCCCTCACCACCACGGTTATAGCATTTGATCGGCTTAGCTTGACCTTGGTTACCATTCCTTCCTCGATTACGATTGCCCACATAACCTCTACCGGCACCACCTCTTCCACGATCATCTTGTCTTTCTGAACTGGTTGCACCACGATCCTTCCATCTTTAACGATAGCTTGATTGTGTGGGTTAGATCTTTTTACGAGGTTGTTGTTGGTTTGTGGGAGAGTATTCATGTTTTGGCTAATCGGAAGAGCTAGTTGATTAATGAAGTTTCCACGTGTGCATCGGCATCGACTTGTTTGTACATAGGATCATGAATGAGTTTGTGATTACCATTACCCAAGGGTATGACTTGTGAAGCTTTGGTTGTGATTCCGATGTTTGAGTAGAAGGCGGTTGAATCATTAGGCGAGCTTGTCTCTCCGGGTTGGTTTTGAGCGATTGAGAATCAATTTTTCAAACATAGCATGTCTCTCATTACGAAGGAGGAAGGCATAGAGTTGCTCATAGTTTGTATTCTTCAATCCTTTAGTAAGCTTCACAACGGTAACAAACTTGTGCCATTCGGGATTCATGTTGTTCACAAATTTTGAGTTCAAGCGAATGTTAGGCATAGTCATTCGATGTTCCTCATGTCATTAACTAACTTATGAAATCTCACATAGTACTCATAGACATTCTCATCTGGTTTCATCTTGAAGTGCTCAAATTCGTCATAGAGTTGGGATTCTCTGTCTTCCATAGTTAATTACGAACACGAGAGAAGCATCTTAACATTATCCCAAACGCCTTAGCATCGGTGTTATGATTGATCGACTTGTAGATGTCTTTAGGAAGACCTTGAAGAACAATGTTTGAAGCCACGATATCGCATCAAATCTCTTTTATCCTTATCATCAAGCTCATCATACATCTTAGGTCCATCCATTCCGTAAGCAGAGTACCATCTTCATTAGTATCAAGTATGTCTCTAGTCGTCTCAACTCGATATGGTCCTTCATCAATGGATTTGAGAATGTTGACACCATTTTCCTTTCCAAGGCAATACAATCGATTCGTTGAGCCCAAGAATCGTAGTCGATTCATCAAGCATGGGTGGGCGAGTATCCGAGCCATTGCTTGAACATCCTCGACAGCGATGGAGATTATAGTAGGAGCGTTGGTAGACATGTTAACAGTTATACGGATTTTATAACTCTATGATTAAACCGGAAATAGATTCTTTCACGGATTTTACTAAATCAAGAGAAAACCGTAAACAATCACTCAAGTCGCTAGAAGATAATGCACTAAGTCGCTGAGGATAATGCACTAAGTCGCTAGAAGATAATGCACTAAGTCGCTGAAGATAATGCACTAAGTCGCTAACACTTAATTCGCTACACCACTAAGTCGCTAGAGTCCCAAGTCGCTAGACAAATGCAAGTCGCTAAGTAGTAACTCGCTAAGCCTCAAGTCGCTAGCAAAATTTTGGCGACAATTAAGCTACTCAAGTCGCTAAAGATACAAGTCGCTAAAGAGCAACTCGCTCTGGACCAAGTCGCTACCACCAAGTCGCTACTCGTGGTGGAGAGTCCACTACTTGTACTTTAACTCGCTAGATCTAACTCGCTGGGTCTAAAGGCGTAACTCGCTACAAAATTGTAAAGCAAGTCGCTATGAAGAGAATAGTCCGTGAGCTAAGTCGCTAGCTTGAAAAACCATATAAACATCACTTTTCAATCCAAAACAACCCAACCAAGATGATTCAAGCTTACCAAATGAAAACCTAAACACTTGTGATGATTCTAAACATAAAAGTACTAACAAAATTCAAACTTTAACACAAGAAATCAACCAAATGATGCAAAACCACTAAACTTTTCAAACTTAAAACCACCTAAAACCACTAGAAATCCAAAGATGTGCAAGATATGATCCAACCATGGCTCTTGATACCAATTGTAAGATATAACTTTCACATACATCAAACCATAACACAAAGTAGCATATAGATGGAATTCTAGAGAGAAAGTTAGAGGTTTAGGGAACTTAGTGAGAGAAAGTGAAAGATATTATTATGAGCTCCACTCTACCTTGGGAGGTAGAGAGTATTTATAGTCTTACATAAATCGCCACACATCGGGCATGGATCGGACCCGTCCGTCCTCAGCGGTGATACTTAACTAATTACTACTTAACTTAAAATAACTACGACTGAGCTTTCTAATGATTACATATACTTGAGGTGACCGACTCTTTGTGAGTTTCTAATTCCTAACAAAGACATAACCCGTGAGACTTGTATCATCTTTATCACTAAGGCGCATCACTACACCAAGCTTATGCGGATTTCCACCATACACTAAAACATATCTTTCAGATTCCTCGGATACTTTAAAATATGTTTAACTGAAGTTCACCGGATTACATATCGGTGATCATGTTTTGAGGAGCATATGACCTTGTGCATCTCTACATAATAAATCCTCTGGAAAGCATAAGGAACTTTCTAATGTCACACATATCGCTACATAAGCCATGCTTTACTTCCATCGACAAATATCCTTTCTTGGAATTTTGCATATTGAATCTCTTCAATATTTTATCAATGTAAGCACTTTGACTTAAACCAATTAACCACTTTGACCTATCTCGATAGATCTCGATTCCCGAGAATGTATGAAGCTTTTCCTAAATCCTTCATGGAAAAACACTTCCCAAGATATGCCTTAACATTTTGCAAACTTGGAATGTCTTTTCCCATAATTAATATGTCATCGACATAAAGGATAAGAAAATTACATCACTCCCTAACTTTGTGATATACATGGCTCATCAAGATTTTGAATAAATCCATACCTTTTGATTTCTTCATCAAATCTCTTATTCCATTGCATTGATGCTTGCTTCAATCCATAAATGGACCTTTGAAGTTTGCATACACGGTTTGGAAATTGTGGATTCATGAACCCCTTAGGTTGCTTCATATAGATGTCTTCATCTAAGCGACCATTCAAGAAGGCGGTTTCGACATCCATCTACCATATCTCATAGTCATAGTACGCTGCTATAGCTATGAGAATTCTAATAGCTCTAATGTCCGCTACAGGAGAAAAGGTCTCCTCGTAATCTATGCCATAAGTTTGAGTAAAACCTTGCACAACTAGACGAGCTTTATAGATGTGTACATTGCCATCCATGTCGGTCTTAATTTTATAGAGCCACTTACTTCCAACCACCATGGCGTTTGGAGGTAAGTCAACCTCTTCCGGACTTCATTATCTCTCATGGATTGCATTTCCCCATTCATTGCAACTTGCCATTTTCCTTTTCGGGACTTGCCATGGCGACTTTATAACTAGTAGGCTCTCCAAGATCTCCTAACATAGTTTCCTCAACCTCTCGTTAAGACATAGGCGTTCGGTGCGCGTAGACCTTACGGATCTGACGGGAATCACTTCAACTTCGGTGGAGGACCCGGACTATCGGGTTCTATCGAATGCGTTAGTGTTTTCGAAGGTAATGCATCTTCTTGATCATCTTCCGGATCATAAACTCTCCCACTGAATTCTTGAGATACGAGATCATTTTTAAGAAAATCTCCATACCTAGCAACAATTACTTTATTTTCAGTTGGATAGTAGAAGTAATAACCCATAGTTTCCTTAGGGTATCCTACGAAGATACACTTTACATATCTTTGTTGGAGTTTATCTGCCGAGTCACATCTAACATACGCCTCGCAACCCCATACCTTTAAATAAGACAGGGTTAGAGCTTTACCATGCCATATTTCATATGGTGTCTTATCAACCTTCTTTGTGGGAACCATATTCGAATCGAACAAGCTGATTCTAAAGCATAATCCCAAAAGGATAAAGGTAGAGTAGTAAGATTAAACATAGATCGTATCATGTCCAACAATATACGATTTCTTCTCTCGAATACACCATTTTGTTGTGGAGTATATGGAGAGTGAGATTGGACAATTCCATTCTCGGCTAAGTAATCTTTAAACTCTTGGCTTAGATACTCGCCTCCTCCATCGGATCGAAGAGCTTTAATCTTCTTTCCCAATTGCGGCTCTACTTGATTTGAAAACCTTAAATGTTTTAAACACCTCATGTTTATGTTTAAGTAAATAAACATAACCATAACGGTGAAATCATCGATAAAGGTTAAAGTAGCTAGCACCTCTCTTTGACACATGTCTAAGTGGTCCACACACATCGGTATGAATAAGACCAAGTAGATCAGACACCCTCTCCATATTGCTATGAAAAGGTTTCTTCGTCATCTTCCCAGATATGCATGACTCACATTTATCAAATGATTCATCACTGATATTTTGCAAAAGCCCATCGTGTTGTAGCTTTTGCATGCAAGCCTTGCCTATATGAGCAAGTCTATAATGCCAAAGATAAGAAGAATTCAAGTCCAACTTTATTTTCTTATTGATGCCAAACATCGAATTATTATATTTGTTAGATTCATTTCCAATCACATCAATTTGAAACACACCATTCACGATGTCGCATTAAAATAAAATACACCATTTAAAGCAGAAATTCCATTCGTGAAATAGTATGAGTAAAACCATCATCCAACAATCTGAAAGGAAACAACACCTCTAATTATAGAAGGTGCGTAATGACAATTGTTCAATAATAGTACTAAGCCAAGTCAATACTAAACTAAGCGTTCCTATGGCTTCAATTTGCATGTGCCCCATTACCACGTGCAAATATTGCTCCCCATAGGCCGACTTCCTCTCCACTCTAAACCCTGCGGTATATTACAAATGTGAATACCACATCCGATTATCATATACCGAGAATTTTTATGATCTAGAGTAAATAATTCAACTACAAATAAGTTACACGAAGAACCGAGCCTTGGGACCCATCATACTTCATCTTATTGCCCACAATTCATCAAGATAGAGCACGGTTTCTCTTCCAATGCCCACTACCTTGCGGTGGTGGCATGCTTGATCCTTTTAGGATTTTCCTTCCTAGGAGTAGGGTACTTCTTGGGTTACGGTTGATAGGCCATAAACTTTTTACCTTTGTCAACTTTCCCTTTGCTCTTCACCTTCTTGTTGTTCGCACTGCGGTTTTGGCTTATTTATCCTTCCACCTGAATAGCAAGTACACGGGGTAGGAGCCTTACGAGGTAACCCTTTTCATAATCAATTAGCAATGTGTGTAGGTCGGTAACAATCTTAGCCATGCGATTGCATATTGAAGTTCGAACAAAACCATTGAAATCCTTGTTAAGGGATACATTGATCAAGTTCACGTGATGTCATTTCATAAACTTTGCCAAGTGCATGTAGTTGGTCCATGTATCCTTTCATCTCCAATACATGAGCACTTACGGGATTACCTCACCACCTTGCGGTGTGTAATGCATCGATCAAATCATAAATCTCTACTGACGCAGGTTTCTCGAACATAGTTCGAAGTTCATCGAGCATGGTAGATGGGAAGTAGTTTTCGAAATGCTTTTGGAGAGCAGGTTCCATCATTCCCAACATTAGGAAAGCCACATCGTTATGGCGCTTATACTCGATTTTCCAAGCGGCCTTTTCCGCTTGGTCGCGGCGGTCTTTGGTTCGGTGAGGAAAAGGCGTGTACGGATAATCCAACGATCGGCAACTCTACAAACAATTCTAAAAGAGCGGTGCCAATCATTGAAATTCTTAGAGGCGATCAACTTTTCTCGATCAAAAAGCTTTTGAGCGCAGAACTTAGTGCGATGTTAGTGTTATTGTTGTTTTGAGCCATTTCTCTGAGAAAAAGTTCAAGTATTAGTATTTTCGATAATACAATTTTCAAGAAAATAAAACATACCCAAGGTAATATAAACATATAACCATATAATTTTCTAAAAACTATGATTCAAATTATCATAGGTTCATTACATCGATTGATACGCTAGTAACGAAAGCATATAATAAGGTAATCTGTCAAACAATAATTGGCAAACAATTTCCAATTCCTAGACCATTATGGGATTTATATTTTCCAATGCTATTGCAAATATAAACATGTTTATCCCATCTTATGCCTTGAGTCCAGGTCTCACTTCCTACTCAATTTAAGTGTCTAACTTAAAGAACTGCAAATATGTTCATGTAAGGTCTGACTTTACATAAAGATTTACCTTTCCATCACAATCTCGCCAAGTTCTGACATGACGTAAATTGCAACTTCAAGTGTTCCTTTAACTAGATAGCACAAACTTAATTTATAAAAGGTACTAGTTTTGATTTTATATGGTCAAATCAAATATGTACAAAGATGTCATGCATTTATCTTGTAGAGTAAATTTTAATAAAAAAAACTTTTTTTTTATTACCAATTCATAAAGATCAAATTATCAAAGTTTTGATTGAGGTATTGGTTTCGCCAATCAAGGAAATTACCTTTAATTATCGTCCATTATACTGTACTTTTTCATAAGTCTAAAGATTAGTGTTTCGGATAATTACCATCAAAGCTAATTCGCCCTTAAGATGATTTTGTACATTTATGGCTTACTTGGTAACTCCAATTTGACTCGCAAACAAGCGGAGAATTCGGTCAGCGCTGAAGCAATAACCTCCTTCTTTAGGGTCACAATTTAATGCGCTCCCCTCCTAGTAATTCGACACAGTCTTCAAATTGAGTGAGCCGTTCAGACCATTTGTACCAAAATCATCAATCAATTAAACTATTGAAAACTTAACTCTTAAAAACAAATCAAATTTCACCATTGTTTAGTCCGTATTATTTTTCTATTCAAAATTACCCTTTGCTTAAAACTGTCACACATAATAAACAAACAAGTAACAAATAAAAAATAAACAACCAAAAAACAATGAGCACATAACTAACAATTAATACGTGTAAACAAGTAGCCACATGCAACTTATTCGATAAAACTTATTAATAATCAATGTCTAGGTTAATTAATGTATATTTTAATTAGAGCTTTCACTTTCTCAATTGAAAGTGAGCCACATACATCGACGAATCGATTGCGTAAACCCTTAATTAAAATATACCAAATTGCACATAATTGATTCATTAATATATAATTGAGTCTTCCCAATTCAAGATTTATCATAAATAAACATGTGATAAAATATCTTAACAATTTTGAAAAGAAAAAAAAAAAATATATATATATATATATATATATATATATATATATATATATATATATATATATATATATATATATATATATATATATCTTAACAATTAAACAATATTCAAGTAACTATCCATGACAAACATGCATGTATCATCATGGATATATCATAACAATTATTCAATTAGTCACAAGATTGCATATCATTCCATGTCACATAACATATTATTCATGAATTAATCACGTAACATATATATTAATTCTAGGTTTCGATAAGGTTAACATAACAATTAAAACCCTAATTTTTTTTAAGAATCGACTACAAAAACAAATAGGGGTACGCCCCATAAAAAATAAAATCGACCCATAAAAAATAAACCAAAACCCTAGAATAATCATATCAAACAACATACAATATTCGTTTTTTACGCGTTTAGTAATTAATTACTCATTAAAACCAATGACTCGTGATGCCACTGTTGGAATTATATATCATGACAATCAATAATAAAACATAAAACATCAAAGAATACATGCGAGCGTATAGGAAAGATTGAGCGAATATTAATTAACATTTGGAGAACAAGTTTGAGAAAACTAGAAGGGGTTGAATAGTTTTCCAATTACCAATTAAAAAATTACTTTGTTTAATTATTTTGAAACTTATTGAAAGATCAATTGATATTGATCTTGATATATCTTGTTAATGAAATATGCAAGCAATGTATAATAAGTAAATAGGGAAAGAAATGATCAAACCACAACAAGTTGTTTATAGTGGTTCGACCTACAAGGACTCTTTTTCCTTGCCTACTCCACTCCCGAGTCTCACACTCGAGTTTAACTTCACTAGTCAACAAGCTCCTTTCACCGTGGAGAAAACCTTTACACTTAACACACTATTTCCGACACTAAGCTAGATGTCGAGTTCTTTCCAAGGGTACAACTACTCCCACACAATGTATTTTGAGGACTAAAATACTAACCACTCACACTCACAAGATTATGATGGTTTGATACAACAATGAAGTATGGATCAACACTAGATCATACAACACTAAACAAACAAGACTTCCAACTTCTCGTTGAAGCTTGAATATGACTTGATCTTCTTTGCTACAAAGAGATCACTAATATGATATGAAGCGAGTTAGAAAGGTTAGAGAAGATATGTATGAGTATGTTAGAAAGGGATGAGAAAACTACTTGGCTTGGCATTGCTATTTATAGCCAAAATGGACGAGGCGTCCACGGACCGCGGAACCCTTAAAGGGTTCCGCCTGTGTCCAAATTGGTACCGTGGGGTTACGGCGACCAAGATATCAAATCATGCTAAAGTCAACTATATCTAAGTGAGATTGTGCAAGATATGAAGAGTACAAATCCACACAAAATATCTAATGAAATCTTCCAATGATTTCCATGATGCATAACATGATGTCATATGTTGTATTTCTATTTTTAGAAATATGCAAATGCTTAAGTAGTGTTTGGTTTTAAGAACCTAACACATTCTAAAAACTACTATCATACATAATGATTAGAGTCATATCAAGATGTCACTAATCACAAATGTAAATGCTTGAATGATGAATATATTGTTTGAGAAAGCTTGTTTTAATATCTATTAAACTTGACAAGCTTTAAGCTTTTATAAATTAAATTTACTTTTGTCATTAACAAAACTTAGGCAAAGATCAAAAATATAAATAACGTTTAATGGCGATATTTTTATTAACAATCTCCCTTTTTGTTGAGGACAAAATATAAATTTTATTTTATAAAAGATACAAGGTTTGTGCAAGAGTTATAAAATATTAGTTTTAGAACTTGAAAAGAGAATGATAATGCAAGTGTATGATGTTTGACTTTTATGAAAGTCAAAGAATTCACTAGTTGATGCATGATGTTGACTTTTTAGAAAGTCAAAGTATGCGATTGACTTTTAAGAAAGGTCAAGTATTACCAATGAAGTATCTGTTTGACTTTTCGAAAGTCAAAGTATGCGATTGACTTCTTGAGAAAAGTCAAAATATAAATAAAATCAAGTTCTATATTTTCTCCCTTTTTGTCTCAACAAAAGAAGAGGCGATCTTGAATGTAATGAGCGAGCCATTATCTCCCCATGATCAAAGCTCCCCTAAATTGGGTGCTTTAATGGGAAGATTCATGGATTGTGAAAATAAAGCTACAAAAAAATTGTTAGTAATAATGATCATTCACAAGCATTTCCAAACACTATGTAATGACACCAATATAATAAACAACATTCATTAGTTAAAAATTTTCATGAGTAAAGATCATGAAAAGAGAACACAATGATGGTGGATGGGAAAGAAAAACAAGAAAGACTAGTCTAAAACCATCCTAAAGTGATGGTGGATGGGAAAAGCGTTGAGGCGCTCGAGGATGTGGTTGAGGATGAACCTCATTTCTTCTTGGAAGTCATGGACCATAACCGGGTCCGTTCTACGGTTTAGCCCGTTTGCTCACAAGTTGAGCAACCATGCCTTGGAGGGTAGAATGTTTGGGGAGGTTGTGGTGGTGGAATGGTGGATGTGTTGGTGGTGTTGGGGATGTTTGGAGTGGTCATGATGGATGCAAGCAAAGCATTTTGCATTTGCATTGTCTCACTTAAGTGAGAATCCACCATGCCTTTGAATTGGTGGAGGTTGTGGAGTTCGCTTGAATCTCCTCTCAGTGGGATTGGCATCCCATACACTCCTCAATGTCCTCAAGATGAGGGACATTGGCGGGGAAGTGGATGGTCCCCATACAAAGGACCATGAATGTCTTTGTGAATGTGGTGGAAGAGAAGAGGTTTAGGCCCTAATGGGCGTTTGGGTCAAGGATGACCGAGGTGACTCATGAGCAATCCGCTCAATTGTGCCAAATGATGGCAATGGTGGTGGATGATTTGGCCTAGGAGGCAAGTCGTCCAAGTCCTCTAGGAAAGGATTTGGTGAAGTTGGTGGAGTTGAAAATAACTCCATAGGAGCGAGAGTTGGAGACCTTGGTGGTGAAGGTGGTGAGGTGTTTTGGATGTTTGGATGGGTCTGGAGGAGGTGAAGTTGGTGTTTTGTAGGTGGTGGAGTGGTGATCACAATGTGTGATTGATTTGGTGTAGCCAAGGTGAGGCTTGTATCATCTCGGATGGGAGATGAGATTGTGAGTGGAGAAGACTCGGATGAGGAGCTAATGTTAACGAAGCAACAAGGCCTAACGCTAATTCTAGCGGTCTTCTTGCAAGGTTTTGGAGAGGATTTTGTCATTTTGACTTGGGTTTTACTTTGCTAGATAATAGTAAGAATGAAGAAGGTGTGAGGATGATCATGGTAAAACCTCTCAATTTATAGAAGTGAAAAATTGTGGAGAAATGTGTTTGATTTGATGTTAAACCATTGAAGAGAGAGGTTCCTAATGATTTGGAAGTGGGTTGAATGCTAGTCATATCACCCAAGTCAATCCATACAAGAGAGATGGAGTGAAGAAGAAAAGATTTGCAATAAATGTGTTCTAGTGGTGGAATTTCCTAACATTCGGATTACCAGCAGTTTGAAGGTACCAAAATTTTGGTTCCTTCCTTTATGCCAAAGGGCTCCTTGGGTGGATTTTTCAAATTTTGAATTTTGGTGGGAAATGGTTTCTTATATACCTAAGTGAATTATACTAGTTCTAATAAGAGTATACACTAGTTAAGATTGATTTATAAGTGATAGATGGTAATTTGGAATCACGAAAGAGTCGAAATTGAAAATTACGGAGGATCCACGGCACCAAAACTATACAGGACGGTACCTAAAATGGGTGCCGTCTGCAGGCACTGCTGTCTGGTATGGCGGTACCAAACTACATAAGGGCGGTACCAAAATTATGGTGCCGTCGATCGATCAGTGAGTCTGAAATATGGACGAGTATGTTTTAGGTGTCGGGGACATTTCGAAACACGAAATTTTTCTCAAAAGCATTTATACTAAACATTTCTAGTTAGGAAAAGTAAATAACACATGTATAAACATAGTGGAGCATAGATTTTGAGCAAGGCTTATTGATTTTCACAATATAGTGAAAATGGGTAAAATTGATAGCATACTTGTGCTATCCCCCTGCATGAGATTGTTAGCATACACCATTGTTTCAAGTTATATTATCATCCTACATAATAAAAACAACTAAATAGTATCAAACATTAACGATAATGCATTGTTCCAAACACTCCTTAAAGTACCCTTATTTGTCTAACTTCTTGTAAATCTTGTTCATCATCCTACCAAGGCACTTGAACATTCCCTTAGTTTGCTTGAATTCTGCTGATTCATTCTCAATCTCGGGAAGAGATGCGTAATACTCATGAGGTGGAAGATGAGAGCTTGGAAGACCATCCTCGGAGCTATTTGATGATGATGATGAAGGAGTTGGAGGTTTAGCTCTCTTGCCTTTAGTCTTAGCAACTCGAGCATCACTCAAAGGTACAAAGATGTGAGGATGAGTTCATAGTGAAGGTGCATCCCTTTTGGGGTTGGTGGAATTGGTGCGAAGTTTCTATAGAGGCGGGTGAGAAGCATCCGTATGGAAGAGCAACCGATCCTTGAGTTGGAATATCAATCATTCTCCTAGCTATGTAGTAGGCCAAGTTGAATGGTTGTCGGGTGGACAAGTTGTAGAGCATGTGGCAAAGACAAGCGTTTATGTGATCCCTATTTCCTATGGTGCTAATGATGTTTGCTCTAAGTAACTCCTCCCATTTCTTAAATTCGGGCTTAAGTTCATTTAGCTCCATTCCATATGGATCTCGGTCTACCTCTTTTCCCTTTCGGGTTATTCGAGTTGTATAATTTTTGGGTTAAAAGGTGTTCACGGATGACATCCTTATCGGCCAAATGGGTTAGATAGGGAGAAGTGCGGTCGTTGATTGCATCAAGGCGGTGGTGACCACTTATCCGTGTAGACACAAGTTCCTCGGTTGGGAATTCCTAGTACTTTAGCAAATTAAGCTTAAGGTGATGGTGTAGTCATTTTGGTTGATTCTAAAGCTAAGACAAAATTCATCATCGTCTTCATCACTAAAGCCGGTCACACTAGCATAGAATTCTAACACAAACCTAGGACAAATTGGTTCATCAATGTCAAGAAGACAATCGAATTGAATGGCGGCTAGTTCTTCACGAAGATTGGTATGTTCAAGGAAGGATGGGTGAATGGTTCTACCCTCATGGAAATACCTTGATTCTAGACCCTAAATATTTCTACTTGTTCCTTGGTAAGTCCTTTGGTTTTGTGGTGTTTGGGAATGTAGTTAAGGGTGTCTTTGTGATCATAGAATCTTGCGGCTACCATGGTTATTCCTAAGGACAATAATTAAAAAAATTAGAATAAATTTTAACGTTTTGGTTCTAGTGTGTGCCTACATGAAAACAATTTGGAGTTGCGGTTATCTCGACTCATTTTATGCACAAAATGGTTTTAGTGGGGTGTTTGGTAAATACCATGAGATAACCCAAATGCTCCTAATTCAATGTGGCTTCATTTGAATATACCCGGGAATGCATATTAGTTATGCAATACCTTTAGTATTCAAGAGCATGCAAGTGATGAAAATTTAACGTTTCTATTTGTATTAGCAATGAAAAAAAATTGTTTTCCTACAAGTGAGAAGCTTTTCAAAACTTTTGACATGGGGTGTTTGGTTGTTTGAATAAGGCCTTATATTCATTATCTATCAATTAGTGGGAAACATGATTTGTTTATGCAATATGATAATGTAGTACCTAATTTCAATGACTAGTTATGCAATTTGCCAATTGAATTCATATTTGGTATAAAAGCATACATAAAACCCCATGTAATGATTTGTGATAGTTTTGTGCATAAATAAGAATCCTAGACTCGAATTAAGAGATGAAATGTAGTTAGGATACTTACAATGATGTTATCTTGATGATTAGTGAGTGGGAAGATGACAATAATGAGCTTGGTTTAAGTTTTACGTTTTGGTAAAGTGGGTTTTGAGGAAGAGGATGATTTGTATATAGCGGTTTTGTACATGAGACACCACGGACGAGACGGTACCAAAATTTGGTTCCGTCTTTGTTGTCGTTGGTGCCGTGGCTCTGATGGCAGTACAAGACAAAATTGTTTTGTTTTGATTATTCTAATGTTTTGGGCTATGTTTATCCTACATGTTTGGTTCCATTAATCCTAAACCAAGTCTAAGAAGATTAAAGGTTCTCGTTTAAGAGGTTTAGTTAAGATGTCGGCAATGTTGTCTTGGAGGATACTTTCTCGATTGAAATGTTTCCTTTTGAACATTGTCGCGAAGAAAGTGATAATGATTTCAATGTGCTTTGTATGAGCATGTTGAGCAGGATTTTCTTGAGATCGATGGCTCCTTTGTTGTCATAAAGTATCACAATGTCGTTGAGATGAATTCCGTAGTCTCGAGCTTGCTTCATCAAAGAGCTTGTTGACATGCTTTTCGGTGAGGCGTATTCGGCTTGATGGTTGAGATGGCTAAAGCCGTTTGTTTCTTTGCAAACCATGAGGTGAGACAATGTCCAACAAAGTGCAAATACCACTTGTACTTTTCTATCGACATAATCACCGGCATGATCCGAGTCGGCATACACTATGGTTTCTATACCCGTTCCTTTGGGATACCATAATCCTAAACACGTTGTTCCTTAATATATCTAAAATCCTTTTAAGGCTTCTAAGTGTGATGCCTTTGGGTTTTCTTGAAAGCGAGCACATAGACAAACACTAAACATAATGTCGGGTCTACTAGCCGTAAGATAGAGTAGGCTACCAATCATTCCTCTATATTTAGTGTTATCTACGGATTCACCTTCTTAGTCCTTGGTGAGTTTAGTGTCCGAGGACATGGGTGTTTTAGTTGGTTTGGAATCTTCAAGACCAAATTTCTTAAGCATGTCTTTTATATATTTAGATTGGTTAAAGAAAATACCATCTTCTAGTTGTTTAATTTGAAGTCCTAGAAAAGTTTAACTCACCCATCATACTCATTTCAAACTCGTCATGCATGATTTTAGAGAAATCATCACATAGTTCTTGACAAGTTGATCCAAATATAATGTCATCAGCGTATATTTGAACAATAATAATTTGTGATTCCTTTTCTTGGTAAAAGAGTATTATCTACTAATCCCATAGTATATTTGTTATCAATAAGAAAAGTCTTAAGGCGGTCGTACCAAGCTTTAGGTGCTTGTTTAAGGCCGTATAATGCTTTCTTGAGTTTGAAGACATGATGTGGTTTCTCAAAGTCGGTAAAACCGGGAGGTTGAGCAACATACACTTCTTCGTTAATAAACCCATTAAGGAAAGCACTTTTAACATCCATTTGAAATAATTTAAAGTCATAAGCACATGCATAAGCAAGTAATATTCTAATAGATTCAAGTCTAGCTACCGGTGCATAAGTTTCATCATAGTCAATTCCTTCTTGTTGATTATAACCTTGTGCAACAAGCCTAGCTTTGTTTCTAGATACTACACCATTTTCGTCCATTTTGTTTGAAAGACCCATTTTGTTCCAATTATAGTTTGATCTTTGGGTTTTGGAACTAGTTTCAAACATCATTTCTAACAATTGGTTTAATTCTTCTTGCATGGCAATTACCCATGATTCATCTTTTATTGCTTCATTTATGGTTTTGGTTCAATGGTGGATACAAAACAAAAATGATTACTTTGATTTTGGGCTTGTGACCTTAAGGTTCTTTGATTAAGTTGTCCTATGACCTTTTCTAATGGATGACTTTTAGATTCTTTGATGTTGACAATTTCCTTATTTGATGGTTCATCTTCCTTGTTATTATTAATTTGACTTTCTATTATTTGACTTTCAACTAAGTCATCATCTACCAAAGGTGATGTCTTAGAGGGAGGTGGACTTTCGTCAAATGTTATGTTCAACGATTCCTCGACTATCATTGTTTCTTTATTTAGGACAATGTAAGCTTTACTAGTTTGAGAGTAACCAAGAAATACACCTTCATAAGACTTTGGGTCAAACTTGGTGAGATAATCCTTAGTATTAAGAATAAAGCATTTACAACCAAAGACTCTAAAATATCCTAATGTTGGCTTTTACCTTTATAAAGTTCATATGGTGTTTTGTTTAGGAAAGGACGTATTAAGACTCTATTTAAAATATATGTAGAAGTGTCAGCGTTACACCAAAACTTTTGAGGAATGTTTTGTTCATTAAGCATTGTTCTACTCATTTCTTGAATTGTTCTATTTTTCGTTCTACTACTCCATTTGATTGAGGTGTTCGTGGGCGGAAAAGTTATGTGTTATACCATTTGTATCACAAAAGTTTCCAAATTGAGTTTCGTTGTCAAATTCACGACCATGATCCGTTCGGATCGACACAATTTGACACCTAGAAGATTTTGAATTTTCTTGCTAAGTATTTCAAATTTATCAAAAGCTTCATTTTGGTTTTCAAAATAACGTCCAAGTAAACCTTGAGTAATCATCTACTATGACCAAAGTGTATAAGTTGCCTCCATAGCTTCTTATAGCGGATGGTCCAAACAAGTCCATATGTAATAATTCTAGACACTTAGATGTGGACACCATATTTTTAGATTTGTGACTACTATGTGTTTGTTTACCAATTTTGCAAGCGTCGCAAAGTGTTGGTCATATTTTAGTTTTGGTAAATTCCTAACCAACTCTTTTGAAGATAGGTTTTGTATAAGTCTCATATTAAGCGTGACCTAGCGTCTATGCCAAAGAGATGAGCTATCGTCTAATGTTGTTAAGCAAAGTTTGTCATTATATGTTTTATCTATTTTCATGGCGTATATGTTATTTTCCTAACTCCTTTAGCTATGGTGATACAATCTTTTAGTATTTTACTACCATTTTCATCAAATAGTACTTTATACTTTTTATCACATAGTTGGCTAATACTAAGTAGATTAAATCCTAACCTATCCACATGAGCAACATTTTCAATAGTTAGGGAGTTATGAGCAATCGTACCTTTGCCAATGATTTTGCTTTTGAGATTGCTACCGAAAGTGACATTACCTCCGTCATACTCTTGGTATGATGAGAAGAGACTTTGTTGCCGTCATGTGTCGTGAGCATCCACTATATTTTATCCATTCATTAGGTTCCAATCCAACTTTCAAGCATACCTCATTTGACTCATGTGCCATTAGGCGATCTCTTCCTTGCTTGATTCTTCATCGTCTTCACTATCACTCCAGCACCACTTACAAAAGCTCGTTGAGTTTTGCTTTTAGGTGGCTTGGGACATTCTCTATGAGATGACTTGCATCACCACATCTAAAACACTTTCTTTCACCTTTACTCTTCTTATCATCCCGATCTTTTGAATGGCTTCTTTTCTTCTCGAGGTTGTCTTACAAACTTTCCTCTTCTTCTAAAGAACTTCTTGAAATCTCTAACGGCCATGGCATACTCCTCATCTTCACTACGGAACAAGATTCATCATCATCGCTGATTCCGCCTTTGCTTTTAGAGCAGCGGTTTGATCTTCTCCTTTCTTCCTTTGATGATCTCGAATCTTTCTCCATTACCATTTCGTGAACTTTAAGGTTGCCAATTAGCTCGTCTAGTGACATTATTGAGAGATCTTTTGATTCTTCAATAGCGGTCACTTTAGCTCTCCATTTGGGATGGAGTGCTCTAAGAAATTTCGACAAAGTTCTTACTACGAAAAGATTCATCAAGTGCTTTAAGTGATGTAATGATAGTGTTGAAGCGAGCAAAGCCACAATCAATGGTTTCATCTTGAGGGATAACAAATTGTTCATATTGTTGAACAAGAAGATCAATTTTATTATCCTTGACTTGTGAATTACCTTGATGTGTAACAATTAAAGATTCCCAAATGTCTTTGGCGGTTTCACACATAAAATTCTTTCATATTCTTTTCTAGGTAAAGCATTATAAAGCATCATTTTAGCTTCATTATTTTTAGCAACTAATTTCTTTTGTTCATCAACGGAAATATCCTTTGTTGTAGAACTAAAATCTCCTTTAACAATAATAAACCAAAGATCTATATCTTTTGATTTTACATATGTTTCAAAGCGGTTTTCAATAGATAAATCCATTGGTTTCAAAGAGTGGTGGTCTTTGCATAGATTGCCTCTTCTTTAAAGTTTTGAGAATCCATGAATCGTTTCAAGTTTATAAAATACAAGTTATTTTAGAAATTCTTGAGCAACGAGGCTCTGGTACCAATTGTAGAAAACTAGAAGGGGGTTGAATAGTTTACCAATTAAAACTTTGTTTTGAAACTTATTGAAAGATCAATTGATATTGATCTTGAGTATATTAATGAAATATGCAAGCAATGTATAATAAGTAAATAGGAAAGAAATAATCAAACCACAACAAGTTGTTTATAGTGGTTCGACCTACAAGGACTCTTTTCCTTGCCTACTCCACTCCCGAGTCTCACACTCGAGTTTAACTTCACTAATCAACAAGCTCCTTTCACCGTGGGAGAAAACCTTTACACTTAACACACTATTTCCGACACTAAGCTAGATGTCGAGTTCTTTCCAAGGGTACAACTACTCCCACACACAATGTATTTTGAGGACTAAAATACTAACCACTCACACTCACAAGATTATGATGGTTTGATACAACAATGAAGTATGGATCAACACTAGATCATACAACACTAAACAAACAAGACTTCCAACTTCTCGTTGAAGCTTGAATATGACTTGATCTTCTTTGCTACAAAGAGATCACTAATATGATATGAAACCGAGTTAGAAAGGTTAGAGAAGATATGTATGAGAGTATGTTAGAAAGGGATGAAAACTACTTGGCTTGGCATTGCTATTTATAGCCAAAATGGACGAGGCGTCCACGGACATGGAACCCTTAAAGGTTCCGTCCGTGTACCAAATTAGTACCGTGGGGTTCGACGACCAAGATATCAAATCATGCTAAAGTCAACTATATCTAAGTGAGATTGTGCAAGATATGAAGAGTACAAATCCACACAAATATCTAATGAAATCTTCCAATGATTTCCATGATGCATAACATGATGTCATATGTTGTATTTCTATTTTTAGAAATATGCAAATGCTTAAGTAGTGTTTGGTTTTAAGAACCTAACACATTCTAAAACTACTATCATACATAATGATTAGAGTCATATCAAGATGTCACTAATCACAAATGTAAATGCTTGAATGATGAATATATTGTTTGAGAAAGCTTGTTTTAATATATATTAAACTTGACAAGCTTTAAGCTTTTATAAATTAAATTTACTTTTGTCATTAACAAAACTTAGGCAAAGATCAAAAATATAAATAACGTTTAATGACGATATTTGTATTAACACCGTGGTCTCGAGTTCGATCCTAACTCACGTCTACTAATTTATATCCATAAAACCAACAGAGAGGAGGTATCAAAATGTCCCAGTTTAATGCATTAAAGGTGCTATAGGAAATATTTCTCTTTCTGATGAAAGAGATTATTGGAAGTCATGTTTAGATGGTTCCAATGGGTTTTCTGTTGCTTCAGTTCGCGACTTGGTTGATTCTTACATTTTAGACGTGGACCTTGTGGCTACCCGTTGGAACCGATCTATTCCTATTAAAGTTAATGTGTTTCTATGGACTTAACAGACTTCCATCTAGGGTTAACTTAGATCGGAAAGGTATTGATGTCGGCTCGATCCTCTACCCCACCTGTCATGATGATGTTGAAACAATTAACCATATTTTATTTAATTGTGGGATGGCAAAAGATTTGTGGACTTTGTTGGCCAAATGGTGAGAGTTGGATATTCCAATTTGTGCTAACATATCGGAGTGGTACGATTGGCTAGACTCTTTGTCTGTTTCAAGTAAGGCGCATTTGGTTTTAGAAGGAGTGGGTTGGGGGGACTCTTGTGGACCATATGGACTGCCGCAATCACTTGCTCTTCTCTAGTTCCCCTCCTAAAAAGTCGGTGCTTTGAGCTTCTATAGTTTCACAATCTTTCTTGTGGATTCATCTAGAAATCCTAAGTTTAATTTTAGTTGGGTTTGTTGGTTACAAAATCCCTTAGCAACTATGTCCTCTTTGTAATCTTTGTTTTTTATCTTTTGCTAAAAAAAATCATTCGACATATGGGTTCAAGGATAATTTTGTTCGGTAATAACATACACTTACTTGATTAGTTGAGAAAATGAACAAAATGAGAAAACGTTGGCTTAAGTGATAGTGAAGATTGAGAATTGAAGAAGATAAAAGCATCGTTATTTATCAGATATGAGTCATTGACGAGAGCTGGATTGAAAACTTTATGAAATGTGGGTTATTTTCCAAACTACAAACTTTAAAAACTGTGGGTTATTATCCAAGCTATAACATGGTCTATTAAAATTATTTCATTAGTCATACTTTGAGTCGAATATGTTAAAATTATCAGTTGTGAAAGTATCATACAATGCTACATACTAGTCTAAATTACACTCGAAGTTAAACAAGAGAGCAGATAAAAAGATAATATCGATATATAACACTTTAAAAAGTACATACATATTTATTTTATTGGTGAAAAAATTGACCCACATGACCAAGATCATTTTATTCTTCATTTTTACATTACTCTATCTAAAGGTCTACATCAACATTAATGTTTCGGTAATAGAAACTTCAAAGAAATTCGATATGTTTCAAAATTATGACGTTACATTCTTCATCATTCTTTCTTTGTTCATTTCTACTTTCTACCAAATTATATTGCACATCATTCAATCATCACAACACAACATAAAACCGATTCAAAGTACCAATATTCGATGACCAAGGCCACCCGATTGGAGGTGATCAGTGGCTCCGGCCCTGGGCGTGTTCATATGCATACAAAAAACAAATATACTAATAAATAACAAAGAGACGATCAACTTATTTATGAGAATCCTTTTGTAAAAACAAGAAATTTAAACTTGCATTTTTGAAACAAATCGTACAAAATATTTACGAACTTAATTTTAATCAAATAAACCAATTCCAAAGAAAATTCGCATTTAATTGAAATTAAGACATATATACCTGGAGGTGCAACAATGGCTCCTTGGTTTCTTTTCTGTTAATTTCAGCTGTGTTGGAGTTGATTTCACTTGTTTTAGCGTCGATATCACCCGCAATGCAACTCGCTTGTCTTATGCTTTGGTGGGTTAGATTGAATTGAACGGACTTCTCGAGATTCATATTGATTTTTTAAACATCTTCTTGTGACTACAATGTTTATTAACCCTCCATTTAATTGTGCAGTAGCCTTTTAGCGAGATCCAATTCCTTGGAGTTATCAACATCATTAATGTCTAACTGCTGAGGTATTCTTTAATCTTTCTTCTTGAGTTCATTCTTGAATTCAAAGGTCGTCTTTATTACCTGACCAATGAATGTTGCAGTTTCGTTTGGCGCTTCGTGTAACATCTTTCTTTTGGGTTGATTGATTTACTCACACTATTTTCCCGCAGGACCTGCCCTACAGTATTACAGTAGAGTTTAACCACCAAGTTCGGGATGGATTGATGTGGTTTACTATGTTTGAAGTTTGTTTGTGGGTGCAAAATGGAATGAAATTGGTCGTTAGGAGTTTAATAACGGAATTTAGCGCCAAAACCAAACGGACGAGTAGGTGAATTAAGTCGATGATGACGTAATTATCAGTTTAATTTAATTACTAATTTTTATTATTCTAGTAAATATTTGACGTATCAGTTGTTTCTTTTCTATTTTTATTTCTTTCTTTCTTGCTTTTTTTAACCTTAGCTTTGTTTATTCCCGTAACTATATTTTAATTATAACTAATTATATTATAATAATTATAAATATATTTATTACTAGATTTATTTGCAAAACAAAACTATTTGACTCAATTAATTAGAGTACTTTGTTGTTTATTATGAATAATGCATTATCCGAATTTACTTATTTTAGTAGATTATGTGTATAGTTGATTATATGAGGGATTGATAGATTATATATGATGTTATGAGATGATTAAAATTATGAAATTATGAAACTTACTTATGTGATTATGCGTATGCTTATGTGTAAAAGTATACATAAACATATATAATATTGTAAGTCTCATATATCTTTTAAAAAATAAGCACTAACTACATATCTTTCAACCAATGTGTTGTCCCGAAGTCATGTACTTCACCTATTTTGATATTATATGTTTCACTATTTAGGATGTATTAGACTATTGGACCAATGTTAAAGTATAACTAACCATGAATGATTTACGTTTGTTAAAACCTTATATAAGTCAAACTTTTATATTTTTCATAGGCTTATTTGACGGGGAGAAAAACAAATCCCTGAGAGATGTAAAATCATTCCACGAGGAGGATGGGAATGCACATGGGGATTGGGATATATAGGGATAAAGAATGCAATAACATGCCTCGTTTGCCATCCTTAAAATTTATATGTGTGTTTTCATGAACACATGACTACTTTCTTTTCTTTCTTTTTTTAGTTTAAGAGACAACTTTAGAAAAAAAAAAAAAAAAAATTGATATTAATTTAGGACTTGTTGATTAAGAATCATCATAGAATTTTTGTTTTGACTCAAATTGAAAGAAACCGTAATTTTTCTAAGTTAGTGAACCTCAAATTTGATGAAAAAAATTGTGATTTGTAGTGATTGAACGAATATATGAAAAAGATGAATATAGATCAAAGTCAAGGAAATGTTTGGTTGATGGGTTTCTGACTTGAGGATTGGCTTTAATCATATAAAAGTTGTTTGGTTTTGGGCATGGGGTTTAAATATTGGAGTGAATGACAATTATTTAGTCAGTACACTAAACAGGGGAGGCGGGTTTTAAATTGATCCATTTGGTTTCGATGATGTGATTTCTCAACTAAAAATTCATCTTTATTTTTAGTGAAATTTTATATATTTAATATAAAATTTTGTCACTATCTTAAATGAAATATTTTTTTTATTATATTAAGTATTCATATAAATAAAAGTGGAATATTTTTTGGATTAAAATCCATTTCTAACCAAACAATTGAATTGCACTCTCTAAACTCATTTCCAATCTGTCGGATTCTTAAACCAAACCACCAGTGATCCCTGGACACAAACCAAACAGCACCTTAGTTTGTGATTTTGAATTAAAATTAAGATAGAGATTTTGGGAAGTAGTAAAAAAAAATATAAATAAATAAATGAGCAACGTGAGATTGAGGAAGAGAGAAAGAAAAGGACCAAGTGTTGAGCTATTGAAGTTGTTTTTAGACATAACAAAAAGTTGTTTTTTAGTTCAAAAAAAAAAGAAGAAGTTGTTTTTAGACATTTTATCAAGGGGATTATTTTCCCCACTTTGCATAAGACATAACACACCATGCCATCACTTATTTATAGCCATCATCTACTAGTTTTTATAATCACTTCATATTTACTTTAGAATTCTCCATATTGTATAAACACTTCATATATTTATAAAATTCTATAGACTACATGATAATGTTTGAACTTCATAATCTTAATGGATATGACCAAATTAAGTTTACGATCCAACGGTGTTCCATTAATTAGATCGCTCAACCCATAATTTCTTGAAAAATCAAGAGTGTCATTGTTATTCTTGTTATTGAACAATTGACCTTCAATCATCCCTTCAAATCATTTGCAAGAGCAGTTTGGAATGAATAGCGAAATGAGAATACTGTTTTGTGTTGTACATTTTTAGTTAGTTGTGCTCGTAACCTTAAGAATCAAGCATGAGTGTGGTCTATGTGCGACTACTCCAATTCCCTCGATGATGGTGATGATGCTACCTGGAGCGCATCAGAGGAGGAGCAAGTGGGAGAATGATGACTACATATGCAGAGGTCTTATTCTCAATGGTATGTCTCGATTCTTTGTTTGATATTTATCGAACTTTGAATCTTCCAAAGAACTGGGATTCCTCGATGCCAAATATATGGTCGAGGATGCATCAAGTAAGTTCCTTGTTAGTAATTTCACAAATTACAAAATGACCGATTCAAGACCGCTTATGGAACAATACAATGAACTTCTTAGAATACTTGGAAGGTTTACACAACACCAAATGAACATGGATGAGGCTATCAAAGTCTCTTGTGTCATTGATAAACTCCTCCTTCATGGAAAGATTTCAAGCATACCTTGAAACATATGAAGGAGGAGTTAACTCTTGTTGAGTCAAGGCCATCTACACATTGAGGAATCTCTCAAAGTGCGTGATAATGACAAGCCAAAGAGTAGCAATGCTATCGACCATCTGTTGTCAATATGGTGGAGCATAACAACTCCACCGTACAATGACAACAAAGGCAAACGCAAATTTCATGATAACACAAGGCGTATCCTAACAAGAAGGCAACACCTACTTGTTGGAAATGTGGCAAGACCGGTCACATTAAAAGGGACCGCAAGGGTGTTAAAGTTGGTGGTAAAGCCAATGGATCAGCACTAATGGTTCAGTGGAGTGGTGGTTCACCAACTCACCGAAAGGTCGAATATGTTTAATAAGTCTTTTCGATTTATTATGTTACAAATGTATCTCGAATCTTTTATGTGCGGGATGATGATGTTGCGTGGTGGTTGACTCGTGCAACAGCTTCATGTGTGCAAAGATAGAAGTCGGTTCAAGACTTATGAGTCATTGAATGATGGTTCTATTCTTCACATGGGAAATGAGTCAACAATTTTGGTGCATGGTCGTGGTCAGTAGATCTTAAGTTTAGTTCGAAAGATTGTAACTTTGTTTAATGTTATTCATGTTCCCGATATCGTGAAAACTTGGTTTCAAGTAGTGTTTTGAATAATCATGGATATAAACAAGTTATTGAATCTGATAAATTTGTTCTTTCTAAATGTGGTGTTTTATTGGTTTTGGTTATTTATGTAATCAAATGTTCAGCTTAATATTACCACCGATGTTGTTTTTTCGCCTTTTGACCACATACGATAAAACCGATTCTACCCCGTGGCATGCTAGACTTGGTCATGTTCACTATAAAAGAATGCAAGATATGTTTAGGGATGGTTTAATCCCTGCTGACATGGACACCGGAAAGTGTAAAACTTGCATGTTGACCAAGATAACCAAGAAACCCTTTCGGTGTTAGTCGTGAGACTAAGATCTTGAGCTTATTCACAAGTGACTCGTGTGATTTGCATGCCACTCCTTCTTTGGGGAATAAGAAGTACTTTGACATTTATTGATGATGCTTCTAGATTTTGTTATGTCTATCTATTACATACCAAGGATGAAGCATTAGATAAATTCAAAGTGTTTAAAACCAAGTTGAATTACAACTTGGGTCTTTAATCAAAAGATTAAGGATCGATATGGGAGGTGAGTACATGGATACTCAAGATTTCATCTGTTGGAATAATCCATGAAACAATCGCTTTATACTCCTCAAAGAAATGGTATTTCCGAAAGGAAAAACAGTGGTCAAGGAGATGGTTAATTCCATGTTGTCCTATTCAGATCGAGTCAAGGGTTCTGGGTGAAGCTATGTTATGACTTGCTATTTATTAAATAGGGTTCCAAACAAAAGGAACAAGGTTACCCCTTATGAACTCGGACTAAAAGGAAACCCAACCCGAACTATCTCAAGGTTTGGGGTTGTAGGTTGTAAGACTCTCGATCCAAAGCAAAAGACTTTGGGTGAAAGAGGCATTGATCGCATCTTTGTTGGATATGCCGAGCATTCCAAGGCTTTTAGGTTCTATGTTATTGAACCTAATGAACATGTTTCGCTTAACTCAATAATTGAATCAAGGATGCGACTTTGATGAGAATAGATTCTCATCGGGCCCCAGACCAAGTCGAGGATTCCTAATGGAACTCATGACATCGGTGTATCGTAGGTCCCCGATGATGAACCATTAGTGGTCCCGATGAGGTTGTGGTTCAAGAATCAACTCGTGCTCAGAAGAGCAAAAGGTCGACTCCAAAGTCATTTGACCTCGAGTTTCAACTATACTTAGTTGAAGGTACTAGGATGAGGTCTCGCATCAATACTCCTATTGCTTCATTGTTGAAGATGACCCCAAAACATTTGAAGAAGCAATGAAGTCCCGTGACATTGCTTTCGGAAAAGCAATCAATGATGAGATGGATTCCATCATGGGCAACAACACTTGGTGTTGGTTGATCTACTCCGGTTGCAAACCTCACGGGTTGCAAATGGATTTTCAAAAGGAAAATGAAGGTAGATGGAACTATTGAAAAGTTCAAGGCTAGACTAGTCATTCGTGGCTTTAAACAAAAGTCGAATAGACTATTTTGATACTTATGCCCCTGGCTCGTATCGATTACCATAAGACCGCCGATTGCTATGGCATCTATTCACAACCGTTATTCATCGATGGATGTGAAACAGTTTTCTTGAATGGTGAATTGGAAGAGGAGGTTTATATGAACCAACCTCGTGGCTTCATCATGCCCGGCAATGAAAACAAGGTGTAAACTGATTAAGTCTCTTTATGGACTTAAGCAGCACCTAACAACGGCATCAAAAGTTTGATGAAGTGGTTTTGTCTAGTGGTTATGTTCTTAACCAAGTCGACAAATGTGTATATAGCAAATTTGATGAATCTGTAAAGGAGTCATCATTTGTCTATATGTTGATGACATGTTGATCTTTGGCACCGACTAAAATCAGTTGACCGACAAAGGAATTTTTGTCATCAAGGTTCTCCATGAAAGACATGGGGAGGCCGATGTTATCCTTGATATAAGGATTAAACATGAAAGTAATAAAATTTCTATCTCTCGCCTCATTATATTGAGAAGGTACCGAGGAAATTCAATTACTTTGATTGTACTCAATTGAGTACACCTATGGATACTTGTGAGAAGTCGATGCCTAATCATGGCAAGGTCAGATCTCAACTTGAGTATTCTAGGTAATTGGTCGCCGATGTATGCCATGACTTGTACAAGGCCCGATATTGGTTTTGCGGTTGGGAAAATTGAGCAGTATACTAGTAATCCTAGTGCTCATCATCGGCAAGCGCCTGAGGGTATCAAGTATTTGAAGAGAACTATGGATTATAGTCTCTCATATATCGTTACCCATCGTGTTGGAAGGTTACACCGATGCAAGTTGGATCAAGAACATCAAGACAATTCGCTCACCGCTGGTCGGGTATTCTACTGTGGAGGTGCAATTTCTTGGGCATCCAAGAAGCAAACTTGCATCACCGCTCAACAATGGAATCTGAATTTGGCTTTTAGCAATTCTTGGTAAAGAAGTCAATGGTTGAAAAACTTGCTTCTTGAGATTCCATTGTGGCTCAAACCTATAGCACCTATTTCTATCCGGTGTGATAGTGCATTTACATTGGCTAAGGCTTATAGCCGATGTACAATGGTAAGTCTAGACACTTAGGTGTCGTGCATAGCATGATTCGTGAGCTTATCATGAATGGGGTGGTATCTATAGAGTTTGTGAGATCTCAACGTAACTTAGTCGATCACTGACGAAGGGTCCGCTAGAGACTTGGTTATAAAGTCGCTAAAGGGACGGGTTTAAGTCCAACTTAGTCATCGAATGCTAGGACACCCAACTCCTCCTAAGGAAACTTGGGAGCCGAGTTCAATGTGAAAGTCGAACATTCAGTGGACCTGGAGCACATGTTTTATTTACATCCCAAGGTTGTGCTTTAACTCGCCGAAAGGAGGATGAAGTCTTTACTTAATGGTTAATTTTCTTGAAAAGTGCTTGGCGAGCATGACTAAAGAGGAACCACCTATGTAAATGTTGAAGTTTTGCCGCTTGTGAAGCTTGGACTTTAGCTTTTACAACATTTATGAATTCGGATATGGACACATGGCTTGTATAGTGTCGAGCTTTTAAGTGTTTGAAAACTCAGTGTGTAGTTATCTTCGTGTATTCAAATGGGTCAAGGGTTCAATTCTTAGAACACCGATTCTCGAATATTTGAACGTGTAATTTACTAAGATGGAAATTCAACTCGTGACATTTTCGCTTATGCACATGTTTTGATTGATGTTTATTTTTAGATGACATATGTATCATTAATTTTGTGCTATATATCTTTTGTGCATCCTTGAGCTAAGTTTGCATGCAGTCCATCGGTGGCAAGTTTAATCAGATGCAAAAAAGAGGATGTCGTACATAAACATTCGGGGTAGAGAAATGGATGAAGTTGGTCGGTAAAGATTGACGTAGTAGAGGAAGAAGTGGTTATAGTAATAGCAGCAGGCATATATGGTGAATGAGGTTAGGTGGTGGCTTCTCGGGGTACAAGCTAGTGGAAGTAAGGAAAGAGGGTCAAGTTGTGGTGGGTTAGTTAGGGAAAATGCCTCTGGTTATGGCGGAACCAGGGACGGAACTTTGAACACATTTGTTGGAGGCGCGTAAATCTAAAATACTTATTTAGGGGCCGGGGCCAAACTATAATATTTGGTTGAAGACACAAATATCATGCAAAGATCGCTAGGCCAAATTAGGGTCATTGGTTGTGACTTTCTTTGCTGTTACTTATCTTCGGTCCATTACTTTGCAGCCAACATATTGCATTTTTTATGTTTAAAGACACAATAAGAGCCTACCAATGACTAAAAAGCATTAAAGGGGTGAATGATAGAATGAATATGATTGCTTAATTAATTGTTTGGTTAATATGTTTGATTTTGATCAAGTGGAACCACACCCATTTGCATACCATTTAGATCATCCCAGTCAAACTCGGGCTTGACAAGAGCTCATTTGATATCAACCTGGTCAAAGACCATGCTCTTACGGATCATTTTAGGATCAACTCAATTTTGCAAAATGATGGACCTCAACCAACCCCCATATCCACCCCTCATTGTATTCTGTTTCAGAAACCATCTTGTAACGAGAATCCAACACTTCGCTTATTTTAACACATGTAGAACCGCCAATGCTGCTGTTGGTACAATCTCATGTGCTATGTGACAAAATATAAAGAATATCACAGCTTCTATTTCAAATATACTGAAGCAGCTTCAATAAGTGTAAAACTAAAATAATTCTGGTGAAACCTTCAGGATTTACAATATCCAGATTTCTATGAAAAGAATCTGTACAAGATAATGCTACAGTATATAATCAACTAATTTAGCAGGTGATGTACCCATTGCTCAACAATGGCCGGTGAGCCATACCAAGGTCTTGTTTCGTCATCTGAACCAACAGGTGAGTGGTACACTCCATCAAAACTAATGTTTAATGCACCCTCAAGATGAGCCGCTACTTCCGGTACAACTCCATCACCCCATACATCTGCCTGCCCACACACCTGTGTAAAGGAAAATGATGGTTACATACTCACACCTACAGTTGAAGGAGGCAAAATGGGCCAGTTCGGGCAGGCTGGGTTACAGGTCAAACAGGCAATGTCTGTGCGGATTAGTCTGGTGACCTGAATCATTTTTGGTCCAGAACTTTGACTCTTTCTTTGTGAACAAACAAAACTTCTATAAAATGATATAGGCGACTTTCAAAGCTGTGGAACCCTTTTCCTTTTAAGCCATGTGTTTATTTACCTTCATGGATAAAATATAAGTGCATCGATTAATAATAGTAAATGGGTCGAAAAGGATTTTAAAGGTTACCAGTCCTCATATGCAGTGGTCACTTAGTTTACCGATGGCCGATGGTTATATTGTTGTACTATACTAATCAGGTTTTGTATTTGGATTCAGAAGTTGGAAGTGAATACTTACCTGTTTATAGCCCTGACCAACAAAGCGAGTGCGAAAGGTAGGACTAGCTGATGTGATGACACTTGTATCATTTCCAATGGCCACATCAGAAGCAGATTGCTCAATGGCGACTGGAAAACTCGTAGCAGGATCTGAGTTACCTAAGAAGCGGCTGCCCTGAATGTACCTACAAGTTTCCGAAACTCAGTCAAGTCCAATATGAAATCTCAATATCAATCTTTCTCAACATCAATCTTTGAGAATTACCTGCCTGCGATACATACATATCTTAATTCTGGAGTATAAACAGCTTTTTTGCAGTTTTCTTCAACATACGTCAAAAGACCCCTTGTTTGATCGACAACGCCCGGCAAGCCTTTTGGTGGTGGCCTAAAAATTACAACACGGAGATAAGAAGGTTTCAGACATCTATTTTTCAGTCTAAAAGCAAGTTTTATGTCGTAATACATACTGAAGAGGAGATCCCAAAGTGAGCAGCAAGGAAATATTCGCCTGCGTGAACTCTTCCATATACACCCGAGCCAGCCACCCTCCCGCAGAGTGTCCAATTATAGACAATGAACCACCTACAATAGGTACATCTTATATTCTTACCCTTTAATCAAAAGTTCATGATCGTCATGATCGAAAGGATGTACACTGTACACAAACAATGGTTCATGTAAATTGTAAAAGGGGCATCAAGGGGTAAATGGATAGTTACACCTTCAAAAAATAAGTGACCGACTTTTCAGACCATCATTAGACTTTTTCTTGCAAACAAATCATCATCACAAGTACAATGGCTTTGTTACAATTACAGCTACACAGTTTTCCTAAATGGCTCGTTCTTAATATTTAAGTGTTATTGTGGATTCAAAAAGTCAACTACTTGTTTAAAACATATCTAAAGATATATATAAAACATGTAACAAGTTTCTGCAAGACTAACAGGATTCAGTCTTAATAAGTTTTATAATTCGTTATGCTAGATTACATTATTGCATTCGTGTTCTAAACTCATGGTGCAGAATATATTAGACCTTAGAACCACTAACCACCTGAAATATCATAACCTAAACAGCAGCATTACGTGTTTCACCAAAAATCGTCATTATAAGATAGCAAGGAGGTATATGAACCTTGAGATTGTTTTAAAGCTTCATTGACAGCCTCATCAACCCGATTTAAATACCTGCACACAGTACATATAGCTTTAGTGAAATCAAAATTAAGGAGCTTGAACCATGTAGTTCAATAACCATATAAAAGCAAAGTACCAATCAAGAACAGGGCGAGGTTGGAGTGTGCCTCGCCAGTAATTAGGATCAACCAAACCAGCGGCATTCCTCAGCCAGTCAATTCTCGAAACATTAGCCACCACAGTTGGAACACCATATCCTTGTAAAGTCAATGCTAATTTATCGTAGTCAGCTGTATTATTCCCTAAGCCCTATCAACAAGCATGATTCGGTTACTACAAGTCATAATATTATTTTTATTCCTTTGTGTGCAATTTGTAAAAAAAACACTGATATTCACCACTCTACTACTCTACCCCCATCAAAATTCAATGCAGAAACATGGTTCGTGTTTGGGGCAATTTTGTTACAATCATCAAATTGAACTCTCCACACACTATTTCCAGGTAGATGAATATACTGCCAGTTGGTGCCCTGTCGCAAAGATTCAAGTTGCAAAGTTTAATCGGAGTTGTCCTAACGGAATGTATTCAGAGGATCAAGATGTCTCAAAGATCTATATGGATTGTATATTTGTATACCTTTTGTCTACTCGGCACTAATCTCTCTACTTGTTTATCTTGTGTCACACAAAATGTGTCTTCTGCTAATTCTCATACACGAAACTGATTGAAGGTTCAAAATCCTTCTATACTCAATTACTCATTCTTCCCGAAGAACAAATAAAGGAACACAAATTCAAACTTTTCACGATTGTAAAACAACTAGTATTTTCCATCTTTACGGCGATACCTAATCAACATTATAATAATTTGCTAACAACTTCAGTAGCCAAATAAGTGATCCTAGATTGTTGCGACTTTTGTGGATGTCAAAAAGACTACCTACACTTGCAAAGTGGCAATGAGCTAAATTTTGAAATGTACTATTGCAATTTCAGTGACAACAATACCAGTTGCAAAATTGCTGGTCCTAAATGTCACGAAAATCTATACGTCAAATAGTCAGTCATTTCATATACTATTCATAATCACATAATGATATTTATCAACTTATTCTTTAAAAACACATGATGATATAAACAACTGGACAAGTTTAAGAGATGATAAAGAGAGTAAGGATTTACAGGAAGAATGACAGCAGGACGATAAGGGACCGAAGACTCCGGCTGAGCAGCGGCGAAGCAGGTAACGGAGAACCGGCGCGAGGTAGGAAGTTGCAATGTATGGTTTACGGGTGATTGAAGGGGTTTGAAGCATGGAGCCAATGCTATCATATCTTTCACCTTTCTGGTTATGTGGTTGCATAGTGTGCAACACACCACTAGCTTTGCTTATACCGAACTTTTTTATAAAATGCATCTAACCCCTTAATTTTAGAGAAGTGTTATTTTACACCTCACCAATTACTGAACAACTACTTGATAGAACAACTATTTGTTACTCTCTCCGTCCTAAAATTTAACTCCAAATTAACTTTTTAAATCCAACTTTGATCATAAATATTTTTGTTTTTATTATACTCCGTGTAATACTTTATAGAAATTATATCATATGAAACTATATTTAAAACCCAATCCATTTATATATTTTGCATCAAGCATTATATAAAACAAACAAAGATATTTAAAGTCAACGTTAGATATAAAAAGTCAAACTAGACTTAAATTTTAAGACGGAGTAAGTATTATTATTATTATTAGACTAAAATACACCGTTGGTCCCTAAACTTGGCTCGAAGGATCGCGATGGGACGAACCTCGCCTTTTTCATCGCCACAGGTCCAAACAGTGCCCATTAAATGCCAGATTGGTCCTTTGACAAAGTCAAAGTCTGATTTTTGTTTTGTAGTCGAGGGTATTTTAGTCCATACACATTTATACTTTTATAACACATTTATATTTTACCCCTTCATCTTTCATCCTCTTCATCATCTACCCAAATCATTCATCTCCCCAACATCATTCATCTCCCCAACTGAAACAATGTTCTGGTAAAAAGCTTTATCATGTATACTGTAGTAATTACTCAATTAATCTGTAATGTGAATTAAACAGGGGGCCTTTTTGCCTTCATGACATCCAAGATTGTGAAAGTTACTTGATATTAACAAGAAAAGTATAAATAAGCTGGCATAAAGTAATTGAAATCTTACACTTATTCATTGTATACATCAACAATACAACAATGTTTTATGTTAGGTTCCCATCGTTACAAGAATTAGATAAAGACCTTGCCTAATTGAACACCAAAACCGTTCAGTTAGTGTGAACAATCAACTTCTTGGCGACTAAACGAATTCCCGCATTACATTGATAATTGTATGGATCTAAAGAGAAGTAAGCATCCACCAAGGAACACGGGCGAAACAACGAATCAAGTTACGCCACATCATATCTACTCGAAACAAATGGTTGTACGATGTGGACAATGATGATTCTTTATGATATATCTCGAGAGTCCATCCGGTACTATCTTACATTACAGATGGGTATCTTTGTAAAATCACATATATTAGAGTCGGTGTTTGACCAACAAAAGTCAAAGTTAATATCACAAATTTCAAATGCAAACTTACTGCAATCTTATGGTGGGCTAGTGTTTGATGCAGTTCCATTTAGATTGCCATTTTGATTATGACGAATGCCATTAGTAGCATTCATAGAAGCCCAGTTATTTTCTGCGAAAGGATCCGATTGGCTTGATTCCTGCATGGGCATTATATTATAGCATTACTTTTTAGATTCATTATTTATTAAACAAGTACATGCCACATTCCACAAGACCAAATTTACATTCATCATCAAACATTTGCCTACAGAGCGTTTAAAGCGGAAAAAGTTACACAAACAGAGAAGGCCTAGCAAGTCAACTTCAACTCTAATAGCATCCACTAGTTGATGCATATGAAACTGGAGCCTTTTGGTTAAATATATTTCTCTTTTTCACAGTTGTTGACCCCTCAGCAGTCAAGCTAGGTGTATCCAAGATCTGCACAATGATTTAAACTCAATGCGATTAGACAATTTAACCGAAACATGTCCTTTCCAACCAGGAAAAATAATAATAATAATCATAAATAAATGATTAAATTATTATTTTATTTTAATTTGATCTTGACAAAATAAGGTTATTTCAAACTATCATTAGAATACATGAGGTTACACAAAAATGTCAGTAAACTGACCCAAAAAGTGACTTTATTGAGCAAAAGGTTAATGAAACAAGAGATGCAACATGGACAAATAAATCAAATTAATAGTAGAATTCGACAAGACAACCCAAATTCTTACATTGCTAAGTAAACATGATGCTAATATAAAAATAACTATGCCAACCATTCTTACAAGTACCAAAGATGCAAATGATAGGGGGAGCAAGATGGACAGGTGGCTTAAAATGGCTCATTTCTAGTAAGGGTCGAAATGGACCATGTTATGTTGCCCCGCATATCGTTTTTTGCCAATTCATTAATTTATGATATATATAACCTAAATCGACCTATTAGTAAGTAAATGGGTCGAGATCATGCAACATCTGCAATTGACAACTTAAGGTCAAAGTACTTTATATGGATTCAAAGGTTTTCAAACAACTTGAATAAAGGTCACCGCACACACTTAAAAACTTTGGACCTTGTTTGATCGACATGTGATAGTTATTTGAAATTTGACATTGATCGCGTCCATGCTCTATCGAATCCACATTGTGCAATGCAAACAAGAAGTAGAAATTGAACTCAGAAATCAAATACCTTGAACAAGTTCTTGAAACATTGCTCAACATTGACCCGGTTTTTGCGCTACATTCAATAAAAAGGCATCCATATTCCCTTGCAAAGTCGATTCCTTCTTTTTTTGTGACAACCCTTTCATTCTCATGCAAAAGATATAGATGATACAACCCTTATATAGTAGATCACATACTGTAGAACTTAAATTAGAGAGTTGGATAACATGTCGAATTGGCTAGTGAAAACATGTTATCTTTTCCATGTTGCATATAAATAATTATGCATACGAAAATGATTAGAGAAAAATGAGAAAAATTACATTAAAGTAATAAATTAAATTCTTATTTTTTTGGTAAAACAAACTGGTAAGTTAGATGCATCAACCCATTCGACCATTTTTTTCCATTTTAGCCCAAGTTTGTTTTAAGACAATCCATATCAACTAATCTTAAATCGTTCGCATTTACTGCCTTAAGTAGCTTCAACAGATAAAATTTCCAAACCTGGCTGTTGAACTTCTATTTATGTAGAAGTGATCATCAATGATAGAATGTGATAATTACCTTATCAACTTTATTGCCAACAAACATCTTGATGCAATCTTGATTCATTGAGTATATGTCAATTTCCTTGGCCCATATATCAGATAAATTTGTGAATGTCTCTCGCCGGGTTACATCATAAACTGTAGTGATTTATCAGAAATTAATAATCATAAATGACACATGAATGATTTGCGACACATATAGCTTATACAGAAATGAGGAATGATTTCAGTTGGGGAGATGATGATGTTGGGGAGATGAATGATTTGGGTAGATGATGAAGAGAATGAAAGATGAAGGGGTAAAATATAAATGTGTTATAAAAGTATAAATGTGTATGGACTAAAATACCCTCGACTACAAAACAAAATTCAGACTTTGACTTGGTCAAAGGACGAATCTGGCATTTAATGGCTACTGTTTGGACATGTGGCGATGATTATGGCCAGTTTCATCCCATCGCTATCCTCCGATACAAGTTTAGGGACCAACGGTGTATTTTAGTCTTATTATTATTATAAAACGGTAGCTAACTGTCTTAAAATATATACGTCACAAATATCTCACATGTCTGAGCAAGACTTGAACCCATAACTATTTTGGTTGGAGAGCTTCTCACACAACAAAAAGCACCATAAAATACAAGCCCTTTTGTTTTGATAAAACAACTATATAAAAACATTTATAACAATGTAATTGTGCTTCAAATTGATATTCATAATTGGAGTTTTTTTGGCTTTTGCAATTCAATTGTTTTTATCACAAATGCAATTTAATCGCAAAAAGTAAGAAGTAGCACAATGTTCTAGAGCTTAGAGCTTAGAAATCTAGAGTAAAAATTAAGGTTCAATCATCCTTATATTGTTTGTCGAATTACATTTAAAGTGTCAAGGTTATGATTGCAGTCGGTTTTTAACCCATTTAAAACTTCTGAGTGGATTGCCTTTAATTTAGGGGGGATATTTTAATTTAGGGGATATACTATAGGGATCTGAGTCAACCGTACGAATCACGAAACACATAATACAACACCGTGATGCATACAATATAACCTTATAATGCGTGCAATGATTGAAAACCGCTCTTAAAGAGTCTGTATAAACTGACCCTTAATTTAGTGATAATACATCTGGTGGGTTTGGAGATCGAGGATTTACCTTAGTCTACTAAATTTCACTGCAACGTCTTTGTTTGGTCCAAGTGCAGTCTTTAATTTTTAAAACCAATAGTACAGGTTTATAACCATGTGGAATCATTTGTGGGCATACGAGATAACTTATTAACTCTTTCTAGGGCTGAGCACTGTAGACTGCCAAACCAATAAACTAAACTGAACCAGATTGAATATATTTTGGTTTGATTTTCGGTTCAATTTTTTTTTTCATTTTCGGTTTTTGATCCGTTCGGCCTTACACTAAAACGACTATTATGCTTTTTGGACCGGACCGACTCGGACATGGACCGAACATGTAGGTCCGGTTCAGTCTGGTCCGGTCCAGTTTTCGGACAGTGATCAGCCCTAACTCTTTCTGTCTCAAAATTATTAAGGGTATTCATGAGGCTGTTGGTTCGGTTAATTGGAATATTTTAACTATCCATCGCGAGACAGGTAACTCATTTTACTACCCGATACCAAACCGTATTAAGCGGTAATCGGTCATGCAGGTACCCGACATAAGCGGTTACATGTGGTTCGGGTCACGGTTAACCATTTTAAATATATAATCAAGTTTAACCATATGAATAATAACATGATTAAGAGTGTAAATTGCTATTTTATTAAAATTAAATAATATTTAATATATTAAAGACATATTACAGTTATTCCATCACAATAATTGCATTCAAATAATACATAAAATATTAACGAAAAATATTTATTTGACGTTTATATGTTATCATCACATTAATCAATTTTTGACAAATAGATGTTTTTAAAATATTCATATTAGGATCAAAAAAGTTGTTATACCGTAAACATACTGCAATAATTAAATTCAATACGTGCACAATTATTTGAATATTTAGTTAAAACATTCATGTATATTATACTTGGTTTCATTCAGTTAACAACGGATATTTAAAAACAAAAACCGAAACCGAACCGTGATCAACTGGCTTTTTCATTTTCGGTGTCTTCGGTTTCGGGTGTTTTGGGTTTCGAATTAAGCGGTTTAGCTAGGTTTGTCAATTTCTCAAGTTTTTTAAACACTATTAAAATTATTGTTTTTAGACAAAAATAAAATAAAATAAATAAATAAATAAATTTAAAAAAATGTGTTTTTGCATATATATCCTCCCGAAAATGCAAAATCGCATATATATCAAAAGCATGTATAAAAACCATTGTGTTATGTGCATAAAAAAGTTGTACAAAAGATATATATGCAATTATTCATTTTGGGAGAGATATATATTTTTTTTCTTAAAATATGATATCACTACACCATTTTTTATTAGTATTGGTTAACAGTTAACAATAAGATAGATTATTATTTCGAAACATTTAAAAATGAAAATGAGGAATAAAGTATTAGATTTAATATCATTTGATGACAAAAGATTATTTACATATCAAGGGATCAATTTTCACCTTCCATTTTTATTTGATCTAATAGATGAGATTAATCTCAACAATTTAAAAAATTCATTTTCATCATTTGTTTTCAAATATTAATATCTTTCAAACCGTTAATCGTTAAGCGAAAAAAAAATATATTATTGCGACGAGCATTTAATTATCTTTCTATAGATAGACACTTTAATATACTTTCAACAAAAATATTTTTTTCGTATTTTTCACGTTTTTTTTAAGTTTTTTTTTTTCGTTATTGAAATTTCGTTAAAAATCGTATATGATAAAACACTAATTTGAATATCGCATGCGATATTAGTGTAATATCATATATGATATGTAATATCACATGTGATATTAGTGTAATATCACATATGATTTAACACTAATATCACATGTAATATTCAATTTAGTGTTTTATCATATATGATTTTTTCACGCAATTTCATGAACGTAAAAAGTAGTGAAAAAACGAAATTTTTCTTTTTTCGAAAGTATATCAAAGTCACACGTCTATAGAAAGATAATTAAACGTTCGTCGCGATAATCATAAATATTTTCACTTAACGATTAACGGTTTAAGAGATATTTAAATTATAAAAAATAGGTGAAATAATAAAATGCTTTTAATCTCAGCCATTGATTTCTTTTTAGATAGATGGTGGAGATGAAAAAAGTTTGGTATGTAAAATATGATGTCTTTTTGTTTAGTCTTGCTATGTGAGTTTGTGTATCGACATGTTATAAAAATGGTATAAAAATACACGTTGAATTGAAGCAAATACGAATAGGAATACAAGAAAAGAAGCGGATAAAACGCGTGTAAGTAAACGCGTGTCCACTTTTCCTCATCCCTCTATATATATATTCCCTCATATCTCGTAATCTTTCATAAAATAATATCACCAAATAATCAAATATCTTCAAAGCATCAGGTAATCACTTTCAGATACTTTCAATCATTATCATCCTTACAATTTGTTACTGAATGCATTAATTCTTGTTTGGATCCCCAATTTGTAAATGAAACCCATTATATTTGTATTTGTTTATCTGTTAATGATTTATTATGCTATTGTTTAGGATAACTATAACTAAGACGGTGTTTGGGATTGCTTTTTTTTTTTTCTTCTCAATTTCTCGCAGAAAAACAGCCTTTTTTATTACTAAAACTACTTTTTCGTGTCGTAGTTCCTGAAGTACTTATTTTTAAGCACAAGCAGAAAAATAAGCTATCCCGAACACCCCTGATTATATTTTTAGGGAATAATTAATGATTATTTTGGATTTGAAGTAGATTAGATTTAGGACCATGTGAAAGTGATGCGTTGAAAAGTATATTGTCTCTAGTTTGACTATTTTGTTCTGGGACTAATTATATAATAAGATTGGATTTCTTACCTAATATTGGTAAAGGATGGCACCCTTTAACATTAAAATAAAGGGTGAAGGCTGAATTCACGTAATTTACTTTTTCAGATTTGGTTTTACCGGTTAATTTTGACTAAAATACCCTTACCATTTTTCCGTTTGAAGTTGTACTTGAAGGGTATTTTAGTAAAATCACATGTAAAGTCTGCGATATTGACAAGTATTTGAAAAATGTTTTAGCGATACTGACTATTAATAAAGTATGTTACGTATTTCGGTAAATCTGAAAAAGTAAATTATGTCAATTTAGCCTTTACCCTAAAATAAAATAAAGGGTTTTGTTAATGACAGTCGAATAAATATAGTTTTATGCATTAATAGTTGTAAATAAAGCTGTTCGGGAGAAGTTAAATTTTGTAGGTGCGGGACTATTATTAAATGTGCGAGGTTATCATTTTCCTAGAATAGAAGACACGGTATAGTCATGTTACATTGAATTGTCTTCTTTTTAGTTGTGCATATCCCATAGGTTATTTACTTAAATCACTCTTATATAACTTGATAGGAAGCATAATCAGTCGTTCATGAGATATTATTTGGTCGTTGTAGTATTGGTTTTCGAAATACTAGAATCTCCCTAGTGTAGTCATGTGAAGCTTTCTGATAGCAACTCTTTATGCTTATTGATGTGTTAGTGGATCTTACCATAAGTGGTCAATATGTATATACTAATCTAGTTCAAGTAAAATCGATTGCGAGTAGCATGTAGTTTGAAAGTCAATTGGAACTTGGTAAATATGCACATTGATTTAATTCGATTGATTGCTGATTCTGAAACCATTTGCCATTTTCAATTTCGGCTGCAGGTATAATTTTTACGGCAATACTAAATTGAATCAACATGAGTGGAGAAGAACATCGTAACGATCAGGACAAGGGATTGCTCTCTAATCTCGCTGGATATGCTGCTGGAGCTGCTACACACAACCAGCACGGTGGGGGCTACCCTCCTCAACACGGGTACCCACCACAACAAGGCTATCCGCCACAACAAGGTTATCCACCACAGGGTTATCCTCCACAACAAGGCTACCCTCCACAAGGCTACCCCCCACAACAAGGGTATCCCCCAGCTGGCTATCCTGGTCATTCAGGATCACATAGTTCGGGAGGTAAGCTACTCTTATCAACCTCATAAATTACATTTTGGTGTAGTTTTACAGTCTTGTTATGCAAATTTAGATATTTAGATAGCTCCATTACAAGTTTCTTATAAGTTCTAATTGCATTGAAATTCAGTAGTTAATAAACGCTCAACTGTTGGCAGTTTAATATAGATACTCCATAAGAGAACCGTTCTAGTTGTATTAACTTTGTTTCTATTTAATTCTTAGTCCATACGCCGATCCAATTTGTTCCTCACTATCTGATTTCAATAAGAAAATAAAACCTATTGAATCATATACATTATATCCTGCTATAAATTTAGAAAAAAATGTAAGACCATCACTTCCCATGTTTATAAAGATAACTTGCCAATCTTTATAAGTCGACGATAGGTCAAGAGTTTTTGTAACTTTAACTTTTCGGAAAAGGAGAATATGTAAAGCCAACTTTTTATTGGCAAAGCCTTGGTCTAAAACTAAAGTAATCATGCTGTACTTAATGATGAAAGATGCTTACTTTTTACCTTTTATTCTTATCTTTCCAACTTGGTGACTGTAATAATAACCGAACATTACGTTTCATCAGGGCATGGGCCTGGTGTAGGAGGTATGCTAGCTGGAGGTGCAGCAGCAGCTGCAGCTGCATATGGGGCACACCATCTGACATCATCACATGGTCATGGAGGCCATAACGTCTCACATGGGACCCACAACATGATTCCGGGTATGGGTGCCGGTGGCATGGGACATTTCAGTGGCGGCAAACATGGTAAGCATGGAGGTGGCAAGTTCAAGGTGGGTAAGCATGGTAAAGGTGGGAAGCATGGAAAGTTTGGAAAGCATAAGGGCAAGTCCTCCATGTTTAAGAAATGGAAGTAAATAGTGCTGGTGTATATATATTACTTTCTGTGTTTTGTTTTAACTTTCCTAAAAGCCGAGTTTCTTGGCTACAGTTTGAATTATTAGTTTTCCTTTCTTGATGGATTTTTATGGTTCGGGCTTCAGATATTATGATAATAAAGCATCAGTTATGTATAGTTATGTCCATGATGTCAGCCCTTCTGAGTTGCAACCTACTTGTTGTTGACCCACTAATTTACGTTCCTTCACTCAGAGGAAGATAGACCAAAATGTATATTTAAAATTACGCTTGATAAACATACTTCTCAATGCTGTGGATGACATCCTCATGGTTCATGTTTTCTTCAGTTTATGACTATGATTAACTACAAGTTTATGGAAGCATTGAACAGCAGCTATGATGGCTGTTGACAATAGTCTAAAGCAAAAGCCGTATTTATCATGTTAGAATTGATCGATGGTAGTTGAGGCTTGTTGCATATTAAACTGGAGCTGATGTTAAATTAGGATTGTCTTTTGATTTATGGTTGTCGAGGTTTGATGAAATATTGAATACCAGTACTTAAGTCGATATTAAACCAGGATTGTGTTTTTGTATAAAGTTGAAATGTTGAATTAGAGCAGATGTCAAAGTAGGTTTGTGTGGCATATCTAGTCAGCGGTCATCTAGATGTGGTGGTAGACTTTTCCCAAACCGAGTCTTTTTGCTTTAATTTGGTTTATAGTATACTTTTGGGATGGTGCTATCTTGATGCATTTGGTTTTGAGATATCATGATATTGAAGCTTCATTCTGCAAGTTGCAAGCTACATGGTGCCTCATTGGACCCCACTAATATATGTTTTTCCTTTGTGTAATAAGAAAAAAGATAGTTAAATTGTACTTAAATAGACTGTATTGGCATTTGACCATGTTAATATTAGTTAATGGTTCATGGTTGTTGAGGTTTGTTGATATTTTGAATCCGAGCAGATGTTTAAGTAGGATATTGTTTGGTAGAAAATAACATTATAAAAGATATCTAATATCTTGACGGAGTTAGAATTTCTAATTTATTTAGGTAACTGCTTTTTCTAACTTGTGTCATGGTAACAATCGTTAATCCTCAGTGTTAGCAAGTCGTGATCGGGGTCAAATGCTGTCCGTCTTTTCAGCCATTGGGTGTTAAATTGTTAAAGATGGGGATGAGCCGTTCTGTAAAATTTTATAATAAAACTGTGAATATAAACTTGAATCTCAATTCAAGTAACTTTTATTATCAACCAAATCAATCACAAGATCAGAAAGACACTGATCTTAATCAGTATAACAACCCAATATTCAAGAATACCCACAAATCTGCCACTGCTACTCAGGTGCAGACCTATTGACTAATCTTGCCAATAGTATCAATACAAACTCTCAACTCTCAATGAAATATAACAAGAATGATCAAAAACACAATGATCGAACTATCTATCTTGGTTGACAATCAACAACTTTTATCTCTGTGAATGATATGTGTAGAGGAAGAATAATGTGAAACCTACACCGTTTATGAGCTTATATAGCCTCGGATATAACTTCCAGCTACTTGTCAACTTCAGTCCTCAAAGTTTCAACCTCTTGTCAACTTGAGCCAAAACCTATCCTTAAGCTATAACTGTAAAACCAGAAATGTCAACATTAGTCCCTATACATATTTATTCAAGGTTGAGTTAATAACTTCAACATCCCCCCTTAACTCCAACCTGGAATAAATCAAACATTCCCAGTTTTCCAACAAGCTTTTCATGTTGAAGCTTGCTTAACCCTTTAGTTAAAATATCAGCAGTTTGATCTGCTGTATTAATCTTTTCAGTTTTAATAACTCCTACCAAGATTTTTTCCCTCACAAAATGTAAATCAATTTCTAAATGTTTAGTCCTCTCATGAAAAACAGGATTAGCTGCTATCTTGATAGCAGCTTGACTATCACAAAAGAGTTTAACGGTAAAAATGTTCCCAATTTAAGTCATTTAAAATTTTAAGAACCCAAACAACTTGAAGTAGCGAGGCCATAGCTCATATTCGACCTCTGCGATGACTTAGAAATGGTATTTTGCTTTTTGCTTTTCAAGATACTAGTGAACCATTTAAAACAAGCGATAACGATGTGATTTTCTAGTTGTAAGACATTTAGCCCGATCTGCATCAACAAATGCTTCAAGAGAAACATCCGAACATCGGTAATATGAATACCTTTCCGGAGAACCTTTTAAATATCTCAAAACTTTAAGTGCAATTTTCAAATGAGACCTAAGAGGCTTATGCATAAAGCCGACTCAAGCGATTGAACAAAATAAGCAATATCGGGTCTAGTATGAGTTAGGTAAATCAATTTTCCAATCAACTTTTGATATTCGATCAAGTTATCTATTCTTGGATCACTATCTGTAGGTTCACTAGTTAAAACAAGTTTTGTTCAAGAGGAAATGCGAAGGCTTACAAGCGATAAACCAAACTCGGTTAACAAATCCAAACAGTACTTTCTTTGAGTTAAACAAACACCTTTTTCAGTATCAACAACTTCAATGCCAAGAAAATATTTAAGCTTTCCCAAATCCTTAATTTGAAACTTAGATTTCAAAAAAACTTTAAAACTTTCAATTTCTTTCAAATTGTTTCCAGTAATTATTATATCATCCACATAAACCAGTAAAGCAACAAAGTTACCTGAGTCACTTTTAGTGAACAAAGAATAATCACTTCTACTCTGTTTGAAACCATTCTCAAGTAAAGCACTAGTCAGCTTAGCATTCCATTGCCTGGGTGCTTGTTTTAACCCATACAATGACTTTTTAAGTCTACATACTCTTTTATCATTAACATCAAAATATCCCTCAGGTAAAGTCATATACACAGTTTCATTAAGATCACCATAAAGAAAAGCATTATTGACATCAAGTTGAAAAATAGGCCAACACATCTTAACAGCAAGATTAACAACACATCTAATAGTAACAATTTTAACTACGGGAGAAGGTTTCATCAAAGTCAACACCTTCCCTCTGACTATAACCTTTGACAACTAATCTACCTTTATATCTCTCAATTTCTCCTGTGGACTTATACTTAATCTTATACACCCACTATTTCCTATAGCCTTTCTACCAACAGTGTAATTCACATATTTCAAATGTATCATTACTATAAAGAGCATGCATTTCTTTATCCATTGCATCTCTCCGGTCTTGTTGAGTGGATGCTTCTTTAAAGACTTTGGTTCAACAACTTTATTTAGTTCAACGATAAAACAAAAGTTTTGAACTTAGTTTTGAGTAGTTGACAAATTTTCAAGTCCATACTTAACCTTAGAATCAACCACAAAATCTTGATACTTATTTGGAAAAGCGAAGTTCTATCGGACCTTCTTAAGGAAGGTGACTATCATTTTCAAAACCAACTCTTACCTTGTTCGGGTAAGGCTGTTTTCACCCTCAGGCTTTCTCACACCAAAAGGAGTTGCGACCATCTCACTTGTCTTGGTAACCTCATTGGAACCATCAGTGCCCTAAATCACTCTGTTCATGGTCAATAGTTGGGCGCCAAGATGCAAGGAGGGTCGCCTCACTCAAATGATGATCATTATGAGTATTATCATCATTGGGTGTGTCAAGTTGTCTGAGTTACTTCATCAAAAGTTAACATGATTCAAACTCGGTGAGAGGGTCGGGAGCGTGAGAAGAGTTTTAATCTTGAAAGGAAAAACATTTTCAAAAAATTTTACATCTCTAGAGAATATAAACTGTTTCCTTTCAAGACTATAAAGTTTATAGCCTTTTTGAAAATTGGAATATCCAACTAAAACACATTTTTCAGCCCTACTACTAAACTTATCATTACTGGTAAGAATGGTAGCAAAGCAAAGACAACCAAAAATTCTTAAATGATTTAGTTCAGGCTTTCTTTTAAAAACAAGATTAAAGGGAGACAATCCATTCAGCACTGAAGATGGCAATCTGTTAATCAAGTAAGTAGCGATTAAAATGCATTCGGACCACAAATATAAAGGCAATCCCCACGAAACATAAGGGATCCGCAACATTTAAAAGATGCCTATGTTTCCTCTCAACAACCCCATTACATTGAGGTGTGTAAGTACAAGATGTTTGATGAATAATGCCATTTTTTTCACAAAATCCATTAAATTGAATATTAACAAACTCTGTACCATTATCACTTCTAAACATTTTAACACATTTTCCAAACTGTGTTTTAACCAGATTATAAAAGATTTGAATATAATCAAACACCTCTTGCTTACTTTTAAGTAAGTAAACCCAAACTGCCCTGGTGAAATCATCAACAATGGTTAAAAAGAATCAGTGACCTTCTTTACTTTTTATTTTATAAGGACCCCAAAGATCTAGATGAACTAAATCACCTAAAACCAAGGTTTTATGGTCACTTAAAGGAAAAGGCTCTCGGTTTGTTTTGCTGTTGACAAATGTCACAAGGCTCAACTTCATCTTTATTTTGAAAACCGTTTCACCCTTCAACACTTTGCTAAAACTTGATCGGAGGGATGACCAAGTGCGCAATGCCAAGTTTTCTTGGTCAAATCACAAGCGGACTTAAAACTTTTAACCCTAGGTCAATACCTTGATCTCCATCAAAGTAATACAAACCATCCATCATCTACCAATCCCCAGAACATTCATTCCCCTCAAATCCTGAGGTAAAACATAACACTTGGTCTCATCAAAAGCAATAACAAACTTACTATCTCTAGCCACCTTATGAACAGACATTAAACTAACACAGTATTCAGGAACAACCAACACATCATATAATGTTAAATGTTTAGTGAGAACCATATTTCCAACCTTGGTAATCAAAGCTTCAGTCCCATTGGGATGAGACACCTTAATACCAAGCTTAGAAATATCAATGACATTCACTAAATATTTATCAGTATATGTAAGATGTTGATTTGCACCAGAATCTACAATAATACCTGCTGCAACCAATGCAGACCTCATTTTACTATTATGACAGAAGAATCTTTTAAAGTTTAGATTAAAAAATTTGCTTTTATTGAAGACAATACCTGCCATATTGGCATGCACAGTCTTTCCATTTTCATTATTACCAACAGAGTTCTCCTTAATCAAAGAAATGAGTTTAGATATCTGTTCATCAGAAAAGGCAGAGATAGAACTAGAGCCAACAGAATTATTATTATTAACAAATCTCTTATTAAAATTACGAGCACCACGATTATTATTATTTTTCTATTTTTCCCAAAATCAGTAGGGTACCCAATGATCTTAAAGCACCTATCCACAGTGTGACCATTAAAGCCACAATGTTCACAAACCAAAACAGGACCACCAGCAGTCCTTTTAACATCATTATTTCTAGGACCATTATTAGGTCTAAAAGAACTTCCAGAAGTAAAAGACCTCTGTGTGTTCCCTCTATTTGGTACACTGGAGTTGAACACAGATGAATGAGACTTTTGAGAAGTCCCACCATCTGAACCAGTCAACCACAGACCTGTGAGATTCCTCACTAGAAATGACAGCAAAAGCCCCTTTAACATCAGGGAGAGGGTCTCTAGACAAAATATTACTCCTTATTTGCATATAAGACTCATCTAATCCCATTAAAAGCGCATTAATTTCATCAATTGATTATGTTTTTAAAATCATCAATGACATAGCGGTACATCTAGGCAACTTAACCAAGGCATCAAACTGTTTCCACAGAGTAGACAACTTATTAAAATATTCAACAATAGTACTACCATTTTGAGACAAAGAGTTGATCTTATGGTGCAAGTTAAAATATGAGAACCATCAACTCTATCAAACATTTCTTTTAATTCATCCCACACATCAGAAGCTTTTTTTGAAAAAATTTGTCCCAAAAACAATTCTTCAGATATAGAATTTAAAATCCATCCCAAAACAACAGCATTAACTCTATCCCATTGTCTACCTAGAACCTCATCAACATTAGATCTTCTACAAGACCCATCAACAAAACCAATTTTATTCTTCCCTTCTAATGCTAGCAACATAGCACAAGACCACACATTATAATTTTCAGTCCCTTTTAATTTGATAGACACAACAGTTAAAGTAGCAGAGTCATTAGGATGCAAATGCAAGGGGTTACTAAGATCCAATTTGCTAATCAAAGTAACAGGCTCATCAGCCTCATATTCATCATCAGTATAACCATGAACAGACATACTGACAAATAAGTAAAACAACAATCACACAAGAAACAAGAAGGTAGTTCCGGGCTTCCTTGCCACTCAAGGTGGTAGGTCGAGGCGAGATCACACTAAGTCAAGAATCAACTAAGCAGACAAACCACACTCCAACAACAATCACAATCACCTCCAACAATCTCAACTCCTACTCCCCGTCAATCTAAACAAGAAATAAGAACAAAGAAATAAAGGAGTGCGAGAGGTGTTACAGTGCACGCAAATCCAGAAAGCAGCGGAACAAGAACCCTAATTATGATTCTTGAGACAAGAATCACAAACCACACGATCTCAATCAACCCAGAACCACCAAGAATCAACCAAAAAAGATCACGAACACCAAGAACCAACCACCAATCGAAGCGAGAGATCAACCCTCAAAAACACCCAAACCCTAATTTTTCCAAAAATTAGGCGTTTTGTAAAAACCTTTTAGAATTGATCAATTAGAGCCAAAAGACACTAACTAACCACAGTTAATTAGGTTTAATCAAACTAATTTGAAAAACCCCCAAATTTTTGAAACCCTAATTTTCCCGAAATCAATTTTATCAGAGCAAGGCTAGAAACCTGTCTCTGATACCATGTAAAATTTTATAATAAAACTATGAATATAAACTTGAATCTCAATTCAAGTAACTTTTATTATCAACCAAATCAATCACAAGATCAGAAAGACACTGATCTTAATCGATCTATAACAACCAATATTCAAGAATACCCACAAATCGCCCTTTGCTACTCGGTGCGGACCTATTGACTAATCTTGCCAATAGTATCAATACAAACTCTCAACTCTCAATGAAATATAACAAGAATGATCAAGAAACACAATGATCGAACTATCTATCTTGGTTGACAATCAACAACTTTTATCTCTGTGAATGATATATGTGTAGAGGAAGAATAATGTGAAACCTACACCGTTTATGAGCTTATATAGCCTCGGATATAACTTCCGACTACTTGTCAACTTGGTCCTCAAAGTTTCAACCTCTTGTCAACTTGAGCCAAAACCTATCCTTAAGCTATAAGCGTAAAACCGAAATGTCAACATTAGTCCCTATACATATTTATTCAAGGTTGAGTTAATAACTTCAACAAAATACGTACAAAGCAATTCTCCAAAGCAGAATGTTCAACTTAATTGGAATAAAATTGTTCCAGCGAGTTAACCCACCTCCACTAAACAACGAGCGACCGTCTAGGAAATGTCTCTCAGAGGAGACCGAAAAATCATCCGAAGAATGTAATGTCCATCGTAACCTGTCCTGCAGAGGAGAAATATCAAAAGCCTGAATCATGACAGAAACAGTCTCCCATTGCTCAGTCTCAAAACTACCTCTCAGCTCTCTTCGAAGAGAAGAGGTATCCCCACCAGTACGCAATCTATTTGACACGGAAATGACATGCGACTCATCAAGAGCAAAAATTCTAAAAAATCGAGTGAAAAGAGGCGTAGATCCAAGCCTGAATGTTTCTAAATGTAGTTTAAAGATGCATAATCAATTGGATACATGAATAATAATAGAAATATGCATCGCTTGCTAAATCCACCGAGCATGATTAGATGCATCCATAGACATTGGTGCTTATAAAATTAAATTGTGGTGCTTATAAAATCGAAGGACATATATTAAACGAAGAAAAACGTAAAAGAAATATGTATGGATGAAAACGAAGTTGGAGGTGCCGGATATCAAGATTCAGGTCAATGAAATGAATCAAATTTACTTGTTTACCCTCATTACATCTTATAATGTGGGGGTTAATATTGTTATTAATTACAAATACGCCATTATTTAATCTCATCCATTGATGGTACATCTAATGGTTGATATTACTTCTTATTCTTTTATTTTAACTAATATTCTTATTAGATCCCTTCCTATATATATATATATATATATATATATATATATATATATATATATATATATATATATATATATATATATATATATAGGATTGGATCATTTAAAAATCCATCTCAAGAGAAAAGTGAGAAAAGTGTACAAATCAACCTCTCCCATTTCCCCTCCTTTTTTTCCAACCACATGGGCCTCATTGTAACTTCTTGTGTTTTATAAAGTGACTTCTTTGTTACTTTCTTTATTTCTTGAGGGTTGTTTTGTAACTTTTTAAACATTTAAACTAAACAATTCTCAATCAAGTGCTACGTTTATTTTTTTTAACATACTAAGTTTATAATTGAAAATATATTTATTCATCAAACTACATACGTAATAATGTTACCATTTATATTTCAAATACAAAACAAGTACAATTAATAAAAAACACATACTCTAAAGTCGAGATTTAAGTATTTAAACATCCTATTGAACAGTTTTCTGTTGCAGATCGACAGTCCAAACTACTCTTGCTTTCTTGACCGACGAATTCTTAGAAAAGTCTTTCTCGATCGTACTTATGTTCAACATCTTTTCTTTTCTTGCCTGGTGTGATGTCACCTCTACAAATAAAGTAATAAACATCATCGTAGTGTTCAGGTTACATTTCTATCATCAAAATCTCTTCAAGATCTATGAGACTTTCAAGATCTCCATCTCGTATCTTCTTCCGTAAACATCTTGCCATATGTTTCTTAGTTTCTTCATTCGAATCGGCTTCAGAAGATAGTCACAAGCCCTATGCTGGAAACTTCTCATAACTTATTGTTTCTCAGTCAACAAACATCACTGCACTAAATTTATTAAACACGATCATAAATTAGTACTAGGATTCCCTGTAGTATATACATATATAAAGCCGAATAGAGAAATATTGACTTATGACGGGAAGATCCATCTCGAGTCCAACATGCTCAAGAAGCTTGAAACCATACATATCAGGCATCTTAAAATCACTAATTACAATGTTAAAAATGCCTTTTCTTTCACGAAGCAGATCCAGAGCCTCAATAGCTAGTCCACATGTTGTAACTGATACAACATTATGAACTCGAGATTGATAATATGGGCCAAATGGGAAGCTTAATACAGAATATCTCCATACCATCATTGTTATCACTTACTTTCTTACTGTGGTTTTCTTTCAAGAATTAACTTTTAGGATATCAAATTTCTACTGCAATGAAAGGTGACAGAGGCATGGTTTGTGAGCCCTTCCACATAATCTAATCAATATTCAATAATAACTGTAAAAATGTGATATTGACGCCTAAATTATTACTGCATTACCCACAAGCCACAACCCTACAAATAAAAACTAATCCCTGGTAGACACAACTTCATGTTTTCCAATCCTAAAGAAGTTAAATGTACTATTCATGCACTACAATATCATGTCTTATTAAGAGTATAATCAATATGGCCCAACTAACCAAACTTGATTCACCATACCAAAAACCATCCAGAAAACAGTATGTTATACATGTCTTAATAGTTTTATACATCAGCTTAGGATATCTTATTAAAAGTATAATTTTTAACAGTCGGTTTTTTTGGCTATAAAATAACCCAACCAGGACACAACCATCTTTAACGACTAAGGTGTACAACATTGGTATGACTTAAAAAAGCACAAATGAGAAAGTGTGATTGCAATTTACGCAAGTAACCCTTAAACTCCATTACTCAATTAAGGTCAGATTTCCAAAATGAAAATCTGATTTTGGTAGTATAAGAACATTACCTCATCCATCTAGAATATAAAACGGGATGTTGGCAATCATCTTTGTTTTACCCTCATTCCAATTGATCTTCCCGGCTTCTCATGTAAACCGGTTTATTATTTACTGAAACTTCCTAATACCATTTAGCGAAAAAATATTCAATATTTCAATCATTGCCATACATCACGTCTAAAATTGACACGGGAACGAATGATCGAAGAAAAATCATATGATATATACTCGGACCAAAGCCCACGTAAGGTATGACCATGTAAACATCTATCTTTTCGATGCACTAGTATCTAACTTTTTGATGCACTAATCATACTTATAGATGCCCTAATATCTACCTTTTCGATGCACTAAATATACTCATAGATGCGCTAATATAAACAGTTTAGCGTGTTTGATAAGAGCAAAACAGATTAGGCTTGTCATCTTATTGAAGATGCTTTGGATAAACTTATTTAATATAAGCTGAAAAGTTAATACAAATGGTATCTTTTGCATCGTATTTTGACGTTTCACAGCAAATAAGTTGTTTTTATAGATAAGTATAAACTGTATATACATGGTTTCCCAAACACCGCTAATATGCATCTTTGCCATCCTACTTCAATGACTCAATTTATTTGAAAAAGTGGTTCAGGAGGTTGTAGGCACTAATATACTTATTGATTTACCAATTTCACCCATTAAATATTAAACATAACCTAAATATATCATTTCACAAGTGAAAACAAATTGAAACAGCAACACATTACCTGAGAGCTAATCAAAATTGGTGTTTGGACATCCAAAACAAGAATCTTCAACTCCAAATTAGAGAAACCCCATCTTAGTATATCAATTGCCCATGTCTCAAAGCCATCCTGCTCGAGAAATGGCATTGTGTATCTCCACTCTAAACAAGAGACGAAGCATGAACAGATTCAGTAAAATACAAACAGATGCACTAAAATACTTATGAGGAAGGAGAATTAACCGGGATTGAAACAAAAGCATGAATAGATTCAGTAACTGGTTCTGAGCCGCATGATTAGAAAAAATGACTAATTAACCATAAAAATGTAAAAAATGGTCATCTTGCCCTTGTTCTGATCCTGACCCTTGGGTAGGTGAAGTGGCTCCTAGATTGCTTGTTGACCCGTTGTCAGTTGGTGGTAATGAGACGCCCCATTTGCATTCTAATTCAAGTGGCTTGAAAACATGAACATGACCATCTGAAAGGCCTAATGGCCTAATGAAATTGGTTCAGTTCATATGGGTGAGCCGCCATAACCATTGGGTGTAGTTCAAGTTGCTGCAAGTAATGTATAAGATTTGTAAACTGTTTGTGGAAAATAGTTAAAACAGGTTAAGTTTTGAGAAGTAAAACTAACCTAAGCAATGAAGTTGCATTTAAAAATTATAACTATAGCAAACACGTAGAAAGGTTAGATCATGAACTCAATATAAGTGTTTTCAACTATAAAATGTGAGTCAAAGGTCATAAAAATTTGGTAGAAAAGTAGGTGATTATTTGACGCCTAAATAACCATATTTGTGGCAGTTGGTATAAAACTGATTTTTTGACACCTAAATAACCAGATAACAAAAATAAAAAGCACTTGATCCAAAGACCAAACTGCTTATGTGTGTAATTTACAGTTAGAAGAACTTCCAAAAGTGATATGCATATAGCATAGCAATCAAAATTAGTATGAGCTCGTAAAGTTTTTAGATTAAAACCTTGTACCGATGCACAATACCGATCTGGTGGAACAACAAACATGTTTTGGAAATCTTTATATCCTACTTGAGCGAAGTAAGCCATCCACTCAATCCAACTACAAATCAAGTTTATCGAGTATGGGCTCCCATTTCTAATTATTCCTTGAGCGAAACAAGCTGCAGATTAAAGTGCACATGCAACACCCATACTAAATCCTACGATAACAAGTTTAACTGTTAAGAAAACAAAACTTTGTGAGTTAAATAATTTAACATGTGTAAAAGCTAGAAGTGCAAGTACAAAAAAAAGTATACGCCTTTCACTGATGTGGTTGCTAAAGGGACTAAAAATGTTTTTTCTCGCTATGGCAACACACTGATGCCTTATTGCAACACATTGATGCCCTATTGTATTCATTGTGGAAACTTAGCAGGTCAATGCTAATCATACTCACATTGATGCCCTAAAATACAAACGGATACACTAAACATACATACAAATACACTAAACACACACACTGATGCCTTAATATGTCTAAGAATGCACTAATCATAATCATTGATGCCCTAACCATACTCACTGATGCTCTAATATGTTCAAGGATGCACTAAACATATTTTTGATGCACTAAACATAATTTTCACAATGATGCATGATTATGTCCAAACCGTCAAGTTATCTCACACAAGCTAGCCACTTGTGAATGACTAACCGTAAGAAACTTAAAACAGTTCAGACAAACCAATAATAGAGAAGTGTAGTATGTGGGTAACTCAAACGTGTTAGGTTTGAGCACCGAGATCGTTCCGAACGAGGGTTGAATGGAATTTCCAACTCACGTCTCGATTATCGGGATTTGAATAAGAGAAGGGGATAAAATGATGTAATCTAAACTACGGGATAAGGAAAGCATATAGAACTAAAATCTATGGGGAAAACCTAAGAACTAAGGCAAACTACGCATTCTACACTAAAACGCAAATACTAATTAAAACGAAACGCTTAATAAAATGCAACTACGTCTAAATTATATCCTAAAATGCCTAAAATTACTTTTATACTAAAAATGATATTAGAAAACTATTTATGAATTAAAACTAATTTTTAGGAATTTTCTTGAATTAATTCTAATTAAAACTAATTTTAACTTATGGAAAATAAGACTAAATAACTAAAATTATAAAAAAATAGGGAAAGGAGAAAATTGAAAATTATGGAATTACTTTTCAAAATCTAAAATAACACAATTCTAGACTTTTCAAAACTATTTTAAGAGTGTATTTTGTAGAAATAAGATTATTTTCAAACAAGAATCGATTTATGCTATGAATTTAAAACTATTTAAATCTAATTTAAATAGCAAATCGCCCATCGACCCCATGAAAATACCAAATAAAATGGGAAATAAGTAAAAATAGGAAAAATATTTTATTTGGACTGAGGCTAATCGCGGCATTTTATGGGATATTTTTCTTAAACTGACAAAATTGAGCAAATAATTTTTGAACTAGATGAGCAACTAGACTGAGCAAATAAGCAAAATCAAATGATAATAAGCACTTATAAAATCCACCGAATCGGAAAACTAAGAACATTTCGGTAAAAGGTAGTCCTCAATAGATTATGAGCTAAAAAAATAGCAAAAGAACTAAAAAATCAAAATAAGCTTCAGGAAATTCTAAAATGATATTCTAAAGCTATGAAAATAGAAAACATGGGCCTGTGGAAGAAATAAGAGTGTTATGTAAACTGATGTAAGAAATAAGCACCTTAGATTAAGCAAAGCAAATAAGCTTTCAAGAGATGAATCGAGGCTAATGTATGCTAAAATAAGCTAATAGCAACTAATTAACACTACTCCTAACCTCTAAATAGCAGTCTACCTAGATTTAAGCAATAATCTGCGGTCATTCTGACCCCATCTTTAAGCATTTGAAACATGTATCCAATAGGCTAAAATGAAAACCAAAAGTTGAAATAAGTAACAACCAGCCGAGATTACATAACAAAATTACAGCTTATGAGGACTTAAGGTGAAGAGTTATAGATCAAAACAAAAGTGGCTATTTGACCGTTTGATAGGCGATGAGCGAGCAACATATGGGCAAAAGCTCCTAAATTAAGCTACATGACACCTAAAATCAGCTAATGACAATAATGAGCAACTAACAGTGGTCCTAGATGAGCAACTAGACTGAGCAAATAAGCAAAATCAAATGATAATAAGCACTTATAAAATCCACTGAATCAGAAAACTAAGGCATTTCAGTGGTAGTCCTCAATAGACAGATGAGCTAATTGCAGACCAAAATAAGCTAAGAAGATAAGCATTTAAAGCCTACATTTGAAAACCATCCTACAAGGTGTTATAAGGACTAAGAAACTAGCACCTAAGGCAACTAATGAAAGAGACACTAATCTAAGAACAAGCTGAGATATAGGCAAAACTGGACAAGACAGGACTAATGGCTAATTGCAGTCATGAATTAAACATGTAAATAAGCATTAATAACTATAAACAATTAACAGTAGGAGAGTAAGCAACCTAATCTACTAGAGCAAACCAAAACTTAATGATTAAAACAACAAATGAGCAATCAATCAAGCTATAATGTAACTACTTATGATGTATAAGTCTTGAAGCAGTTTTGGATATTGTGAGATCACAATTTTGACTTGAAAACTCGGAGATTTTGACCGTAAAACTTTAAACAACAAAACTAAAGCTGATTCAACCCATTTCACACTTACCAAACTCCTTTAACACATTTAGAGTTTATCCAAACACCCTTCAAAACATCAAATTGCGCATTAACCACGAAAATCAATGAAATGCAGGCTAGGCTCAATCAAACAACTCAAATCACCTTTAAACTCATCAATTTAACAATCTTAAAGCGTAAATTACACTAAAATTGGTTTGACTTTGAAGGTTGACAAGCTTTTTCTACATAGAGTCAGCAAAAGCTCACAAGTTTATGTGAGCTTAATCAACAGAAATGAGACCTTAAAAGCAGATAGTACTTAAGACTAACAACAATTATTTATCAAGTAAAAGTGAAAGTTGCATTAAATGAATTGAAGCTACAATTAAAATCTGAGATTACAAAACAATTAACTACTAAAAACATGTAAATTAACAGGAAATTAAAAGGCCAAAATTCCTTTAAGACATAAGGAATTGGACAAATTCGACTTGTGACTAAGAAGGGGATTATATAGCTGATGAGGAGCCTTGTGAAGCTTCTAGGTCTTCAATCACAGCCTTTGATCATCCATCTTGTCATCCCATTCATTCTTGGCCATTGGATTGGATTGGTGATGTGTTAGGACCAATGAGAGAGCTCCTTTTGTACACGTTGGCATTCCTATGACACACACCCTCTGACACGTGTGTCAGGACCTTCTGGAAGGGTTTTAAGTACGGGTAAATGATTTGGGATTCAGGGTAAATGTGGGGAAGAAGGATTAAACAGTAAAAATGGGTTTATTATCTCTGTTTGGGCGCGGGGGATTTGGGTTGGATTCTTTATTGTTTTTCAAGTAATAGTTGACCGGGTAAGTGGGGTTGACCAGGGTCCGAATGGGGAATACGGGTAAGATACTTGGGTAGGATAGATGGGTTGGTTGGGTTGTTTGTTTATTGGATTTGGCCGGGTAATGTTAACAGATTTGGGTTTGCTTGTTTATTTTGGATTTTGTCTAAGTTTAAATGTACAACAAGACCAATTTATGTAATCTTTGCAAAGACTAAGGTCTAAAGGTGTATTTGTGAAAAGGTAAGGGTATTTTGTGCAAATGGTTAAATGAGGTGTATAAGGGTCTATAGGGTAAAATGGGGAAGTGAAGGGTAATTTGTGATAATTTGTGAAAGTTAAGGAGTTGATTGTGTAAATTGATAAAGTGAAAGGTAAATTGTGATAAACTCCCAAATCATGTCCCAAACTCCATAATTTGATCTTTTGAGCATCAAAATCCATGAAATAGCATCCTTAGCATCGGCTTTGCACTCTTCTCTCTCGTGTTTTGTTTTCTTCGATTTTGGCTTCTTTTGTGTGTTTTACATATCCGTACTGCACAAGCACAAACTCAAGAAAACCACAAATATTAGCAATAAACGGCTCTTTCTTGGTTATTTTGGGTCTATTTTGATAATGAAAAGGTATGTGTTTCAAGACATACCAAAATACCAGACGAGACCATTGTCGTGTCCTCACGCAATGCAATCAACTCACGCTTCTAAAACCAAGGATTTCAATCTTTCTACTAAACCTATGAAGAAGTAGCAAAGATTCCTCAAAAGAGATTAAGAAAACCTTAATTCTAAAACGCCTGCTTCACATGTATAAATATTACGATTAAGCACATTCCGATTATGAATGACGGTTTGTTGAACTTTCATGTCGATCAATAACTCCAACATTTTTCAAACGACACGTTAGGATCACGGAGTAGAAAACACAACACAGCGTGAAGTGACCATACGGATAGAATACATCGTCCCTGATTTTTCACAAGTTCCCAAACTAAACGTAAAATCGAAATCATTGTTAAATATGACTCTAGATGCTAACACTACCCATGGAAGTTACTTGTGTAAATACCTTTTGTTCCCATTTTCCTATTTTCCTCTATATTTTTTTTTTGTGAGAAATGAATTTCTTCAAATTCTCGCTTCGATAACTTTTATTCGATAAAGATATAAAGCTAAGTCGATAATTAATTATCCATCTTCTCAAGAACCATTGTCGTAAAATGAGGTCCACATCAAGGAATTTTATTCACTTATACTTTTGATTTTTTTCATCATTTTCATTCATCATCATTTTTTTTTTTTTTTTTGCACTTATATTTTACTTGTATGAGCTATGAACTACGGAGCTTCACGGGGTAATTCCAAGACTATAGGCTTCATGAAATGAGTATCCCGGCTGGCTAGGCTAAGACCTCACTCAATCCCGGCTAAAGATCCAAGGGTCCGATCTCGACACCGCAGCTCACAACTTTACTTATTACTTATCACTTATTACTTGCTTATTTATTTATTACGGATCCTTGATGTGTACCCAATTTTTAAAACAAAGATTCTTTTAAGAAGATAAAGAACTAACTATCTCCAAAAACTCAACATCTCTAATTATTTAGACAGATATGGGGTGAAACAATTTTGTGGGAACAAAAAGCCATAAGTACCTTCGATGGGCTCTAAAGAGAACCAACTACTCCACGCTTAGCATCTAAACTCATAAGTAACTCTATCATTTCTCGATCTCCGCAAATTTAAAATCTCAAATAATGAGATCCATGATGCTTAGCCGATAATTTTAGATTATCTATGGTTAAGGGAACAAGCTAGGGCTCAACACGCCCATGTCAAGTCGAATTCCATTCCTACTCACACAATGAGAAGTCAACAAGGTGTCAAAACATATATTAACTTAGCAAATGCTTCATCTTATGAAATCAAGTTATGCATATTTAAAGACACTCGGGAAACTTGCAAAATCTTGGCCTTATGAGCTAGAAATAGCATTTTATAGCTTCTTATCTAAGAGACTAGCCAACTTTTCAATCAAAAGACTTAACAAAAGCTTACAAAATTTTTAAATTTTTCACATTTTGCACAATTTTTCATTTTAAGGAAAACGGGTTACTTAGAGTACACGACAAAAACAAGCAAGTGCGGTCAAATCAAATCAAGATTACCCTACCCCAGACTAGAGCGAAACATTGTCCTCAATGTTTAAAAGCAAGGTATCACGAAAATCTAAAAGCCGTTTATTAAGTATGCTCAAAGATAAACGTTAGTCGATAAGATTAGGATATCGATTTCCATCAAGATCGATCATGAAACTCGAGGGAGAAAAGACAAACCGAGCACGAGAGTCTTCATATCGGGAACATCTAAACACAACATCACAAACAACCAAACACGAGAAATCAAGAGGCTAACCCCTTCGCGTCACTTATTAGAAAATAGAAAGAAGATAGAGATAAGCATGGGGTGCCTCCCACGAAGCGCTACTGTTTTTGGTCACCGAGTCGCTAGCTTGACTCGATCCCCGAATTCAGTTGTCCTTAGGGAAAGCAAGTGGAAAAGATAATCTCCATCGGACTTTCGTTCAAGAGGTTTGGATAAACATTGAAACATAAGAAAGTTCCACTCCGATGAGATACCCACGGTCCTTAAAAAGGAAAAGCGGTGATACCGGGGTCAAAGATGGTATCCTCACTCTCGCATGAGTGAAGAAGAGGAGAAATCACATTATAATGAAGAAATGGAATAAAGATTTTGATAACAATTAGGATCCATTCTTCATCATCAAAAGCAAATTTCATAATCTGATTTTGAACATTTAAGCTCGTAGGGTGATTTTCAACAAAAACATCGGGAGGAAGAGGTGGGATGATGCCATCGATAACGAAACTCTTTTGAGAGAGTTGCTCTTCCCCCAAACTAAAATCTTCCTCAAGATCAAAATAAACACGATCATATTCTGGAGGAGATATGATATGAGAGAGTTCACCGGAGAACTCCTCGAGATAATTATCATTAATCTTTCGTGGCGGCTCATTTAACGGATCTTCATTCAACAAACTTTCAATCTTTCTTAAATCGGCTTTAAAATCAAAGTCATCATCCTCACTTCCCGGTGGAAGAGGATCGATGCGAGCGAGTTCATCGGCGAACTCCTCGAGAAGTAAATCAAGAGACGAATCCTTGAGCTCGGGCTCCGGAGGATTTCCATTAGACGGCTCTACTTCTTTAATTTCATCAATAGAGATAAACGGAGGTGGGATTTGTGCGGTACTTTGTGAGCTTGGAATTTGCACCTTTTCCATTATGGTCTCCGTGTCGGACTCATCACTTTCCTCGTCAAAGATTTGATTGTCAAAATTGAGAGTATAATATGAATCGAATTCAAACAAAGGATTTGTGAAGGTTATTTTGAAAGTTTCTGAAATTGAATCGAAAGGTGTCACAGATACCCTTGGGATCGGAACAAGGTCATCAATTTTCTCAAGAGGAGTGCATTCGACTTCTTATCCCCCATTGACAAGGTATCCGAAGGTTCGTTAATGAGTGGATCGCAATTGGTTTCAACAATTTTCGACGAAATTAGATCATCGACTCCTACGTCACTTCGCTCAACCGGCGTGAGTGAAGGGGAAGAGTCGGAAATGATAGGATTGGAAATGGGAGTGGGATTGCCACTCGAAGAATCGTCATCGATCTTTAAGTTCTCTTCTTCAAACGGTTCATCGTCATCACTATCGTCAGAGTCGGAATAGTAAAAGGTGGGTGGATGACTCGGTCTTTGTTGATAATGGTGACTGTATCTTTCTTGCTCGTCAAAGAAGTTAATTTGAGCACTCATAACGAAATTTTTCTTGAAATAATGATCACTCAACATAGTGGTAGAATCGTAAGGAAAGTCAGCATCCCACTGATAATGATGTTGCGTCATATTCTCGATCAAATCATACGCTTCTTGAGGTGTCTTCCGCATGAGATTTCCACCAGCTGCCAACATGATTTTGTCTCGATCAATCGTAGTGATACCATGATAAAAGGTTAGGATTTGATCAAGAAGCAAAATTAAATTGATCGGGACATTTCAGTAACAACGATTTGAATCATTCCCAAGCTTCAAATACGGTTTCCTTGGGTAATTCTTTGAAATTAAAATTTCTTTCCTCAACTGCATCGTTTTCGAATATGGAGAGTATTTTGAAAGAAACTTGTAAACATCTCTTCCCAAGTATGAATTGAATGTTTTTCAAGGTATAAAACCAAGTTTCACCGTGGGTTAAAGAGAAGGAAGAGATTCAATCGGATATCATCTTGAGAAAGCATACGTTGTTTCATGGATTGAGTAATAGATAAAAACTTGTTCAAGTGCTCATTAGCATCTTCGTCGTTATATCCATGAAATTGACAATGCTGTCGAAGAAGACGAACCATATGATTTTTAAATCTAAACTTGGTTCCCGGAACGATCGGTCCTCCTCGACCGATAAGTGAAGGACGATAGAAATCCTCCATGATCCGAGGATCATGGGGATCGAAGGGTGCGAAATCGAGCATTGTGGAGAATTAAACAATTTAGAGGGTAAAGAGATAAGAATTAAACATATAGAGGAAATCGAAGATTATTTTTAGGTTTTAAAGATAGAAAAAGGAAAACAAATTTTGAAAAGGAAAATGTTTTTGGGTTTTTATAAAAGGGATATTTACAAAAACAACGGTAACTTCACGAGGAAGGATCTTCAAAAACCGCGAATCGAGACGGAATACGAAAACTCACTACAAGCCCTCCCCGGCAGCGGCGCTAAAAATTGATTATCGTCCAAACCGTCAAGTTATCTCACACAAGCTAGCCACTTGTGAATGACTAACCGTAAGAAACTTAAAACAGTTCAGACAAACCAATAATAGATGAAGTGTAGTATGTGGGTAACTCAAACGTGTTAGGTTTGAGCACCGAGATCCTTCCGAACGAGGGTTGAATGGAATTTCCAACTCACGTCTCGATTATCGGGATTTGAATAAGAGAAGGGGATAAAATGATGTAATCTAAACTACGGGATAAGGAAAGCATATGGAACTAAAATCTATGGGTAAAACCTAAGAACTAAGGCAAACTACGCAATTCTACACTAAAACGCAAATACGGAATTAAAACGAAACGCGAATAAAATGCAACTACGTCTAAATTATATCCTAAAAATGCCTAAAATTACTTTTATACTAAAAATGATATTAGAAAACTATTTATGAATTAAAACTAATTTTTAGGAATTTTCTTGAATTAATTCTAATTAAAAACTAATTTTTAACTTTAAAAATAAGACTAAATAACTAAAAATTATAAAAACAAAGGGGAAAATTATGGAATTACTTTTCAAAAATCTAAAATAACACAAAAGACTTTTCAAAACTATTTTTGTATTTTTCTGATTATTTTTCTATTTTCTATGAATTTAAAACTATTTAAATCTAATTTAAATTGTGAAAAATACCAAATAAAAGGGGAAAAATAGGGAAAAATATTTTTTATGCTTTTTATATTTTTCTTAAACTGAGAAAATTGAAAAATTATTTTTTTGAACTTTTTCTTAATTATTTGCAATAAAAGCTATTTAAAAGTGATTAAAACCTATTTTTAATTAAGAAAAATAGTAAACAGTAACTAAAAATCATGAAAAATTCAGGGAAATTCTAAAATGATATTCTAAAGCTATGAAAAATAGAAAAACATGGGCTTATGTGGAAGAAATAAGAGCTGCTATGTAAACTGATGTAGAAATAAGCACTTTAGATTAAGCAAAACAGTGAAATAAGCTTTCAAACAGTAACTGAGGCTAATGTATGCTAAAATAAGCTAATAGCAACTAATTAACACTACTCCTAACCTCTAAATAGCAGTCTACCTAGATTTAAGCAATCTGCTACTCTAGCAAATCAGCTACTGACCCCATCTTTAAGCATTTGAAACTGCTTATCCAATAGGCTAAAATGAAAACCAAAAGTTGAAATAAGTAAACAACCAGCCAGAGATTACATAACCAAAATTACAGCTTATGAGGACTTAAGGTGAAGAAGTTATAGATCAAAACAAAAGTGGCTATTTGGACTGAGGCTAACTGATGAGCAGAACAGTGAACTGTTATGGGAAAAGCTCCTAAATTAAGCTACATGACACCTAAATTCAGCTAATGACAATAATGAGCAACTAACAGTGGTCCTAGATGAGAAACTAGACTGAGCAAATAAGCAAAATCAAATGATAATAAGCACTTATAAAATCCACTGAATCAGAAAACTAAGGCATTTCAGTGGTAGTCCTCAGTAGACAGATGAGCTAATTGCAGACCAAAATAAGCTAAGAAGATAAGCATTTAAAGCCTACATTTGAAAACCATCCTACAAGGTGTTATAAGGACTAAGAAACTAGCACCTAAGGCAACTAATGAAAGAGACACTAATCTAAGAACAAGTAGATATAGCAAAGCTGGATAGAGACAGGACTAATGGCTAATTGCAGTCATGAATTAAACATGTAAATAAGCATTAATAACTATAAACAATTAACAGTAGGAGAGTAAGCAACCTAATCTACTAGAGCAAACCAAAACTTAATGATTAAAACAACAAATGAGCAATCAATCAAGCTATAACAGAACTACTTATGGACGAATAATCAAATGATTTTGGATATTGTAGAGATCACAATTTTGACTTGAAAACTCCGAGATTTTGACTGTAAAAACTTTAAACAACAAAACTAAAACTGATTCAACCCATTTCGCACTTACCAAACTCCTTTAAACACAGATTTAGAGTTTATCCAAACACCCCTTCAAAACATCAAATTGCACATTAACTTTTGAAAATCAATGAAATCTGGGCTAGGCTCAATCAAACAACTCAAATCACCTTTAAACTCATCAATTTAACAATCTTAAAGCAGAAATTACACTAAAATTGGTTTGACTTTGAAGGTTGACTTTATTTGACTTTTTTCTAAAACTGAAATTGAGAACAGATTAAGCAACAACAAGCTCACATAAGCTGAAACAAGCTTATGTGAGCTTAACTGAACAGGAAATGAGACCTTAAAACAGATAGTACTTAAGACTAACAACAATTATTTATCAAGTAAAAGTGAAAGTTGCATTAAATGAATTGAAGCTACAATTAAAATCTAAGATTACAAAACAATTAACTACTAAAAACATGTAAATTAACAGGAAATTAAAAGGCCAAAATTCCTTTAAGACATAAGGAATTGGACAAATTCGACTTGTGACTAAGAAGGGGATTATATAGCTGATGAGGAGCCTTGGGAAGCTTCTAGGTCTTCACTCACAGCCTTTGATCATCCATCTTGTCATCCCATTCATTCTTGGCCATTGGATTGGATTGGTGATGTGTTAGGACCAATGAGAGAGCTCTTTTGTACACGTTGGCATTCCCATGACACACACCCTCTGACACGTGTGTCGGGACCTTATGGAAGGGTTTTAAGTGCGGGTAAATGATTTGGGATTCGAGGTAAATGTGGGAAGAAGGATTAAGCAGTGAAAATGGGTTTATTATCTCTGTTTGGTAGCAGGGATTTGGGTTGGATTCTTTATTGTTTTCAAGTAATAGTTGACGGGTAAGTGGGGTTGACCGGGTCCCAATGGGGAATCTGGGTAAGATACTTGGGTGGGATAGATGGGTTGGTTGGGTTGTTTGTTTATTGGATTGGGCGGGTAATGTTAATGATTTGGGTTTGCTTGTTTATTTTGGATTTTGTCTAAGTTTAAATGTACAACAAGACCAATTTATGTAATCTTTGCAAAGACTAAGGTCTAAAGGTGTATTTGTGAAAAGGTAAGGGTATTTTGTGCAAATGGTTAAATGAGGTGTATAAGGGTCTATAGGGTAAAATGGGGAAGTGAAGGGTAATTTGTGATAATTTGTGAAAGTTAAGGAGTTGATTGTGTAAATTGATAAAGTGAAAGGTAAATTGTGATAAACTCCCAAATCATGTCCCAAACTCCATAATTTGATCTTTTGAGCATCAAAATCCATGAAATAGCATCCTTAGCATCGGCTTTTGCACTCTTCTCTCTCTCGTGCTCGGTTTTCTTCGATTTTGGCTTCTTTTTGTGTGTTTTTACATATCCGTACCTGCACAAGCACAAACTCAAGAAAACCACAAATATTAGCAATAAACGGCTCTTTCTTGGTTATTTTGGGTCTATTTTGATAATGAAAAGGTATGTGTTTTAGCACATACCAAAATACCCCAGACGAGACCATTGTCGTGTCCTCACGCAATGCAATCAACTCACGCTTCTAAAACCAAGGATTTCAATCTCTTTCTACTAAACCTATGAAGAAGTAGCAAAGATTCCTCAAAGAGATTAAGAAAACCTTAATTCTAAAAACGCCCGTTTACCTTTTACATGTATAGATATTACGATTAAGCACATTCCGATTATGAATGACGGTTTGTTGAACTTTCATGTCGATCAATAACTCCAACATTTTTCAAGCGACACGTTAGGATCACGGAGTAGAAAACACAACACAGTGAAGTGACCATCGGATAGAATACATCGTCACGATTTTCACAAGTTCCCAAACTAAGCGTAAAATCGAAATCATTGTTAAATATGACTCTAGATGCTAACACTACCCATGGAAGTTACTTGTGTAAATACCTTTTGTTCCCATTTTCCTATTTTCCTCTAGATTTTTTTTTTTTGTGAGAAATGAATTTCTTCAAATTCTCGTTTCGATAACTTTTATTCGATAAAGATATAAAGCTAAGTCGATAATTAGTTATCCATCTTCTCTCAAGAACCATTGTCCCAAAAATGAGGTCCATCAAGGAATTTTATTCACTTATACTTTTGACTTTTTCATCATTTTTCATTCATCATCATTTTTTTTTTTTTTTTTTTTTTTGCACTATACTTTTACTTGTATGAGCTATGAACTACGGAGCTTCACGGGTAATTCAAGACTATAGGCTTCATGAAATGAGGATCGGTTGGCTAGGCTAAGACCTCACTCAATCCCGGCTAAAGATCCAAGGGTCCGATCTCGACACACATGACTCACAACTTTACTTATTACTTTTCACTTATTACTTGCTTATTTATTTATTACGGATCCTTGATGTGTACCCAATTTTTAAAACAAAGATTCTTTTAAGAAGATAAAGAACTAACTATCGCCAAAACTCAACATCTCTAATTATTTAGACAGATATGGGGTGAAACAATTTTGTGGGAACAAAAAGCCATAAGTACCTTGATGGGCTCTAAAGAGAACCAACTACTCCACGCTTAGCATCTAAACTCATAAGTAACTCTATCATTTCTCGATCTCCGCAAATTTAAAATCCCAAATAATGAGATCCGCGGATGTAGCCGATAATTTTAGATTATCTATGGTTAAGGAACAAGCTAGGGCTCAACACGCCCGGTCAAGTCGAATTCTATTCCTACTCTCACCGGTGGAAAGTCAACAAGGTGTCAAAACATATATTAACTTAGCAAATGCTTCGTCTAATGAAATCAAGTTATGCATATTTAAAGTCACTCGGAAAACTTGCAAAATCTTGGCCTTGTGAGCTAGAATTAGCATTTTATAGCTTCTTGTCTAAGAGACTAGCAAAACTTTTCAATCAAAAGACTTAACAAAAGCTTACAAAATTTTAAAATTTTCACATTTTTGCACAATTTTTCATTTTCTAAGGAAAAGCGGGTTACGAGTACACGACAAAAACAAGCAAGTGCGGTCAAATCAAATCAAAGATTACCCTACCCCAGACTAGAGCGAAACATTGTCCTCAATGTTTAAAGCAAGGGTATCACGAAAATCTAAAAGCCGTTTATTAAGTATGCTCAAAGATAAACGTTAGTCGATAAGATTAGGATATCGGTTCCATCGGCATCGATCATGAAACTCGGTGGAGAAAAGACAAACTTGAGCACGAGTCTTCATATCGGGAACATCTAAACACAACATCACAAACAACCAAACACGAGAAATCGAAGAGGCTAACCCCTTCGTGTCACTTATTAGAAAATAGAAAGAAGATAGAGATAAGCATGGGGTGCCTCCCACGAGCGCTCTTGTTTTTGTCACCGAGTCGCTAGCTTGACTCGTCCCAATTCATTTGTCCTTGGGAAGCAAGTGGAAAGATAATCTCCATCGGACTTTCGTTCAAGAGGTTTGGATAAACATTGAAACATAAGAAAGTTCCACTCGATGAGATACCCACGGTTCTTAAAAGGAAAAGCGGTGATACGGGGTCAAGATGGTATCCTCGCTCTCGCATGAGTGAAGAAGAGGAGAAATCACATTATAATGAAGAAATGGAATAAAGATTTTGATAACAATTAGGATCCATTCTTCATCTTCAAAAGCAAATTCATTAATTTGATTTTGAACATTTAAGCTCGTAGGGTGATTTTCAACAAAAACATCGGGAGGAAGAGGTGGGGTGATGCCATCAATAACGAAACTCTTTTGAGAGGTTGCTCTTCCCCAAACTAAAATCTTCCTCAAGATCAAAATAGACACGATCATATTCGGAGGAGATATGAAATGAGAGAGTTCACGGAGAACTCCTCGAGATAATTATCATTAATCTTTCGTGGCGGCTCATTTAACGGATCTTCATTCAACAAACTTTCAATCTCTCTTAAATCGGCTTTAAAATCAAAGTCATCGTCCTCACTTCCGGTGGAAGAGGATCGATCGGCGAGTTCATCGGCGAACTCCTCGAAAGTAAATCAAGAGGCGAATCCTTGAGCTCGGGCTCCGGAGGATTTTCATTAGGCGGCTCTACTTCTTTAATTTCATCAATAGAGATAAGCGGAGGTGGGATTTGTGCGGTACTTTGTGAGCTATGAATTTGCACCTTTTCCATTATGGTCTCCGTGTCGGACTCATCACTTTCCTCGTCAAAGATTTGATTGTCAAAATTGAGAGTATATTATGAATCGAATTCAAACAAAGTTTGTGAAGGTCATTTTGAAAGTTTACGAAATCGAATCGAAGGTGTCTCGGATACCCTTGGGATTGGAACAAGGTCATCAATATTCTCAAGAGGTGCATTCGACTTCCTTATCCCCATTGACAAGGTATCAGAAGGTTCGTTAATGAGTGGATCAAATTGGTTTCAACAATTTTCGAAATTAGATCATCGACTTCTTCATCGATTCTCTCAACCGGCGTGAGTGAAGGGAAGAGTCGGAAATGATAGGATTGTGGGAGTGGGATTGCCACTCGAAGAATCGTCATCGATCTTTAAGTTCTCTTCTTGAAACGGTTCATCGTCATCACTATCGTCAGTCGGAATAGTAAAAGGTGGGTGGATGACTCGGTCTTTGTTGATAATGGTGGTGATATATCTTTCTTGCTTGCCAAAGGCGTCAATTTGTGCACTCATGCGGAAATTTTCTTGAATAATGATCACTCAACATAGTGGTAGAATCGTAAGGAAAGTCGACATCCAGCGATAATGATGTTGCGTCATATTCTCGATCAAATCATAAGCTTCTTGAGGTGTCTTCCATGAGATTTCCACCATTTGCCAACATGATTTTGTCTCGATCAATCGTAGTGATACCATGATAAAGGTTAGGATTTGATCAAGAAGCAAAATTCGATGATCGGGACATTTACGTAATAACGATTTGAATCTTTCCCAAGCTTCAATCACTGTTTCCTTGGGTAATTCTTTGGAAATTAAAATTTCTTTCCTCGGTGCATCGTTTTGAATATGGAAAGTATTTTGAAAGAAACTTGCGAAACATCTCTTCCCAAGTATGAATTGAATGTTTTCAAGGGTATAAAACCAAGTTTAAACCGTGGGTTAAAGAGAAGGAAGAGATTCAATCGGATATCATCTTGAGAAGCATACGTTGTTTCATGGATTGAGTAATAGATAAAAACTTGTTCAAGTGCTCATTAGCATCTTAAATCGTTATATCCATGAAATTGACAATGTTGTCGAAGAAGGCGAACCATACGATTTTCAATCTAAACTTGGTTCCGGAATGATCGGTCCTCCTCGACCGATAAGTGAAGGACGATAGAAATCCTCCATGGTCCGAGGATCATGGGGATCAAAAGAGTCTTAATCGAGCATTGTGGAGAATTAAACAATTTAGAGGGTAAAGAGATAAGAATTAAACATTTGAAAGAGGAAATCAAAGATTATTTTTGGGTTTTAAAGATAAGAAAACACAATATTTTTGTAACCTTAGAAAAGCAAAAATTTGAAAAGGAAAATGGATTTTTGGGTTTTATAAAAGGATATTTACAAAAACAACGGTAACTTCACGGAAGGAAGGATCTTCAAAACCGCGAATCGAGAAAAATCGAAACTCACTCTAAGCCCTCTTGAATGCTGCCAAAATTGATTATCGTCCAAACGTCTAGTTATCCTCCCACAAGCTAGCCAAAAATGATTTCGTAAGAAAAACCAAAACCAATAATAGATAAGTAGTATGTTGGGTAACTCAAGCGTGTTAGGTTTGAGCAAGAGATCGTTCGACGAGGGTTGAATGGAATTTCAACTCGCGTCTCGATTATCGGGTTTGAATAAGAAGGGGATAAAATGATGTTTTCTAAACTACGGGATAAGGAAAGCAAATGGAACTAAAATCTATGGGAAAACCTAAGAATTAAGGCAAACTACGCAATTCTACACTAAAATGCAAATCACGGGATTAAAGCGAAGCGAATAAAATGCAACTACGTCTATTCTAAATCCTAAAAATAACCTAAAATTACTTTTATACTAAAATGATATTTGAAAACTATTTATGAATTAAAACTATTTTTAGGAATTTTCTTGAATTTATTAGAATTAAAACTAATTTTTAACTTTAAAATAAAACTAATTATCTAAAATTATGAAAAACAGAGGAAAATTATGGAATTACTTTTCAAAAATCTAAAATAACACAAAAGACTTTTCAAAACTATTTTTGTATTTTTAGATTATTTTCTATTTTCTACAAATTTAAAACTATTTAAATCTAATTTAAATTGTGAAAATACCAAATAAAAGGGGAAAAATAGGAAAAATATTTTTATGCTTTTATATTTTTCTTAAACTGGGAAAATTGAAAAATTATTTTTGGAACTTTTCTTAATTATTTGCAATAAAAGCTATTTAAAAGTGATTAAAACCTATTTTTAATTAAGAAAAATAGTAAGCAGTAGCTAAAATTATGAAAAATTCAGGAAATTCTAAAATATATTCTAAAGCTATGAAAAATATAAAAACATGGGCTTATGTGGAAGAAATAAGAGCTATAGTGTAAGCGATGTGTGAAATAAGCACTTTAAAATAAGCAAAAAAGCAAATAAGCTTTCAAAGCGATGGCGAGGCTAATGTATGCTAAAATAAGCTAATAGCAACTAATTAACACTACTCCTAACAAGCTCCAAATTAAGCTACACGACACCTAAAATCAGCTAATGACAATAATGAGCAACTAACAGTGGTCCTAGATGAGAAACTAGACTGATCAAATAAGCAAAATCAAATGATAATAAGCACTTATAAAATCCACTGAATCAGAAAACTAAGGCATTTCAGTGGTAGTCCTCAGTAGATAGATGAGCTAATTGCAGACCAAAATAAGCTAAGAAGATAAGCATTTAAAGCCTACATTTGAAAACCATCCTACAAGGTGTTATAAGGACTAAGAAACTAGCACCTAAGGCAACTAATGAAAGAGACACTAATCTAAGAACAAGTGAGATATAGTAAACCGGGCGGAGACAGGACTAATGGCTAATGCGGTCATGAATTAAACATGTAAATAAGCATTAATAACTATAAACAATTAATGATAGGAGAGTAAGCAACCTAATCTACTAGAGCAAACCAAAACTTAATGATTAAAACAACAAATGAGCAATCAATCAAGCTATAACAGAACTACTTATGGACAGAATAAGTACTGAAACAGATTTTGGATATTGTAGAGATCACAATTTTGACTTGAAAACTCCGAGATTTTGGCTGTAAAAACTTTAAACAACAAAACTAAAACTGATTCAACCCATTTCACACTTACCAAACTCCTTTAAACACAGATTTAGAGTTTATCCAAACACCTTCAAAACATCAAATTGCACATTAACTCAAAATCAATGAAATTGGCTAGGCTCAATCAAACAACTCAAATCACCTTAAACTCATCAATTTAACAATCTTAAAGCGAAATTACACTAAAATTGGTTTGACTTTGAAGGTTGACTTTATTTGACTTTTTCTAAAACTAAAATTGAGAGCAGTTAAGAACAACAAGCTCACATAAGTCGAAACAAGCTTTATGTGAGCTTAATGAACAGAAATGAGACCTTAAAACAGATAGTACTTAAGACTAACAACAATTATTCATCAAGTAAAAGTGAAAGTTGCATTAAATGAATTGAAGCTACAATTAAAACTGAAATTACAAAACAATTAACTACTAAAACATGTAAATTAACAGAAATTAAAAGGCCAAAATTCCTTTAAGACATAAGGAATTGGACAAATTCGACTTGTGACTAAGAAGGGATTATATAGCGATGATGAGGGCCTTGGGAAGCTTCTAGGTCTTCAATCTCGACCTTTGATCATCCATCTTGTCATCCCATTCATTCTTGGCCATTGGATTGGATTGGTGATGTGTTAGGACCAATGAGAGAGCTCTTTTGTACACGTTGGCATTCCAATGACACCTCCTCGACACGTGTGTGGGACCTTCTGAAGGGTTTAAGTGCGGGTAAATGATTTGGGATCCTGGGGTAAATGTGGGAAGAAGGATTAAGCAGTAGAAATGGGTTTATTATCTCTGTTTGGTAGCGGGGTTTGGGTTGGATTCTTTATTGTTTTTCAGTAATAGTTGACGTAAGTGGGGTTGACGGGGTCCGAATAGAATCTGGTAAGATACTTGGGTGGGATAGATGGGTTGGTTGGGTTGTTTGTTTATTGGATTTGGCCGTAATATTATGATTTGGGTTTGCTTGTTTATTTTGGATTTTGTCTAAGTTTAAATGTACAACAAGACCAATTTATGTAATCTTTGCAAAGACTAAGGTCTAAAGGTGTATTTGTGAAAAGGTAAGGTATTTTGTGCAAATGGTTAAATGAGGTGTATAAGGGTCTATAGGGTAAAATGGGGAAGTGAAGGGTAATTTGTGATAATTTGTGAAAGTTAAGGAGTTGATTGTGTAAATTGATAAAGTGAAAGGTAAATTGTGATAAACTCCCAAATCATGTCCCAAACTCCATAATTTGATCTTTTGAGCATCAAAATCCATGAAATAGCATCCTCAGCATCGGCTTTTGTACTCTTCTCTCTCTCATGCTCGGTTTTCTTCGATTTTGGCTTCTTTTTGTGTGTTTTTACATATCCGTACCTGCACAAGCACAAACTCAAGAAAACCACAAATATTAGCAATAAACGGCTCTTTCTTGGTTATTTTGGGTCTATTTTGATAATGAAAAGGTATGTGTTTTAGCACATACCAATGCACTAAACATACAAGCGAATACTATTTCATGAAACCTTGATGCACTAATCAAGCGAAAATGCTCTAATCATACTTATAGATGTCGTAATGCATCACGCAATGCTTTAATCATACACACTTGAACCACTAACGTTTGATGAGATGCTCTAATCATAAACCTTGATGCCTTTACTTTTCATTTCATTCTAATCACACACATTTTATGCCTTAAATTTGTCACTTGATGCATTAACCATACACTCTCGATGCCTTAATTTTGTAACATGATGCTTTAATCATTCTAACGGATACCACAAAATTAATTGCTTCGATGCCTTAATCAAACAAGCAGATGCCTTAATCTATCACGCGATGAGCTTAGTTTTTCCAACGATGCACTAAACTTACAAATGGATGCCCTATCACGCTCATTGATGCTCTAATATGTTCAACTATGCACTAAATATACAAACATTTAACGGAAAACATCAACCACAAACACAAATGCACTAATACAATCGATGCCCTAACTTCTAATCTCATGCACGCAAATATGCACAGATGCCCTAAGATGTCATATCATTCAATATAAAACAACAGGCTCATTACCTCTACCTAAACATTAAAATAAATAAATAAATAAATAATACAAATTAGATAATTAAAAATAAATTAACCTCAAGAAGATTGACGGCAATCAAAGTGACGGTAGGAAGCTGAAGATTGGTAGCGGTGGTTACGACGGAAGATGGTGGCTGACGGTGGTGGTGGTTATGATGCGGATGGAATAGCTCAATCTCTATGTTTGGGAATAATGATGGAGACGGTGGTGGTGGTGACGGTGTAGGTGGTGGCGGCGGCGGTGGTTGTGATGGTGCGGATGGAGAAGGCGATCTCCATGATTGTGAATAAACGTGTAACACGATCGATTGATATCCCTACTATTTTGTTTATTTGTTTTAATTTTACCACGAACTTTCGACTTTTATCAAATTCTACCCTATAACTTTTTTCTCACTTTTCTATCTAATTATACTTTTCTTTAGAACCGGACTCTATATATATATATATATATATATATATATATATATATATATATATATATATATATATATATATATATATATATATATATATATATATATATATATATATATATATAGAGAGAGAGAGAGAAGTGAAGATCGTATGCTTGATTTTATTTTTAGTGCGGACGTGGAGACGATCCTGACCGCCCATTCAGATATGATCTTGACTTTTGTAAAAAGTCAAGATCTCGCTAACTTCACGGTACCAATTGACCATATAAACGATTTTTTAATTTTTTCCTTTTGAGCGATCCTTACTATTGTTATCTTCTTTCATTTTTTATTTTTCGATTTTTCCGACCACTTTTTGTTTTCTTGATTATGAGTCCTACCGTGATATTAACGATATTATGAGTTCTAGTGTGATATTATGGCCGTGATATTATAAAATGATGATATTATAAAACCAACTGTGATATTAAGTTTTTACATGTAAAATGAACCTTGATATTAAGAAACATATGATAGTTACTATGATATTAACAATTTTATTAAAAAAAAACATATGATAGTTACGGTGATATTAACAATTATATTAAAAAAGAAAAAAAGTTCTTGTGATAGTAAAAAGAAACCGTGATATTAACATTTTTTTTTATTAAAAGCGGAACGGTGATATTAATAATATTAGTAAAAAACAAAAAGTAACGTGATATCAAAGAAAAGTTAGTGTGATATTAACAATTTGTATTAAAAAACATTCGTGATATTACGATCAAATCTTGACTTTTTACAAAGTCAAGATCGATCTTGATTTTGTCAAGATCGATATTGACTTTGTAAAAAGTCAAAATCGACCTTAATATCACAATACCTTTAATCATAAAACGATTTTTTGAAATTTTTTGTTGATTCTTAAATATTTTTCATCCTCTTTATTTTTTAATTTTTTCGATTTTTTGAATTTTTTTTTAAAAACTACCGTGTGATATTTCCGCACCATCCCTACTTAAAATGCTAAAACCCACTGATCCCTTCCCATATATATATATAGGGTAAAGTTAAAATAAAAGACAAAATCCGTAAAAGAATAAAAATTTATTTTTTTAAAAATTCTTCAAAATTCCAAAAAATTCCACAAGATTGGGTATGTTGGTGCATAAAACTTTTGTGAAAATATTTTTTATAATTTTAGTTTTGATACGTTTTTAATGCACAAAACGAATTTTGATACGCGAAAAATTTTGATGCACAAAATTTTCAACTTGTTTTAGTTACATGCGCAATGTTATTTTGATGAAAAAAGTCAAAAGAAGTTGGGTGCAAAAATAATTTTGATGCACAAAAACGATTTAATGCGAAACATATTTTTCATAATTTTTTCGAAAAATATCCACTTTTGGAAAAAGTTTTCACAACTTTTCATGCACCATCATACCCGATCTTGTGGAATTTTTGGGAATTTTTCGAGAACTTTTTGAAAAAATCTTTTTATCTTTTACCGATATTTGTCTTTTATTTGATCTTTATCCTATATATATATATATATATATATATATATATATATATATATATATATATATATATATAGAATCCGGATCGGTGAGAAGGTTTTGAGATTGAGAAGAATGAGAAGTCATCTTGACCTTCATTTCATCAAACCTTGTAAGAGTAAGATTGGCATTTTATATTTTAATTAAAATGGTTTTTGATTCATTAAATATATTAATAGCATGATTATAGGAATCCACGCAAATCGGTTTCTTTTCAACTGTATCAAAAAAATCTCCATCTTTCACCGAAATTCACGCATTAAAAACAACCTCCATATGTGTTCTTCTTCAAAACAATTTATCTTTAACATACTAAAATAGTTACCATGTCCGACGTTGAATCTGAAAATGATGGAACAATTATGATAACCGATGATATTGAGGCGTACCAGGAGGTTTCCTGTAAGTTTTAGGTTAATTTTCGATTTTTTATTGTACCTTTTCATTCATATGATGCTTTAGTTTTTTATACAACAAATGAATCATTCTAAATTTGATGTTTTATACGCATATGTTTCTTGTAAGTTTCGTTTATAACTGAAGCATTATAATTTGTTATTTATAACTTTTTGCTATTTATTTATTTATAACTTTTTGCTATTTAGGTTTGTGATAATTTAATCTTTGTTATTCATTCAAGTATCATTTACATACTTGTTTATGAATCAATGATCATCGATCACTTGAAGTCCATTAGTCCTTATGACAAAGATGTTTGCATGACAAACATATTTTTGAATCATGTTGTAGTATGAAACATGCATGGCCGATGTTTAATATTTATTTGTGAATCAATGATCAAGAATATCTTATGTCATAAAAAAGAATCAAGTACCACTTATATCTTTGTTTTTGAATCATGTTATGAAAGTTGCATGACCGATGTTCAATCATTTTTGTGAATCAATTATATCTTGTTTGTGAATCGCTTAATCTTTGTTATAAATCAGTTATATATTATTTGTAGTTAATTATTGAATCTGATGTAAACCATCATTTATACGAACTTGAATCTTGAATCACAAAAGATAATTCAGTTTCTACTTACATGATTGCCTTCAATGTTCATTACAAGTATTCGATAATTTAGATTTTTAATTTGAATCATTTTTAACATATATTGAAAGCGTTCCAGAGCCTCAATCAATTGGCAATGTGCGTGTTACTCCAAAAGGGTATAGATATTGGACGCCAGTTGTTCCTGATAATGAAAAGCCGTTGGAAAAGATGTTTTTGATTCATTGGATCAAGCTTTTGAATTCTACAACAACTATGCCAAAAAAAGTGGATTTGAACCTCGTAAGTCATCCGAAAATAAAGGTAAGCACGGTGATTACACGAAAATATTTCTTGTGTAGTAAGGAAGGTAAAACCCAAAGACATATGCTAATACTTTGATAGAACTAACTGGAAAACGTGTAACCACATCAAAACGAACTGGTTGTGAGCGCATTATTTTAAAATTAAATCAGTAACAAAAAGAAGTATGAAGTTGTTGAATTTGAGGAAGAACATAACCATAGTATGGTTCATAAGGATGATTCACATTTTCTCAATTCTCAAAGGCAACTTAATTTTTGTCAAAACAAACTTTAATGGACGTAGGAACTTAAATATGGGTCCGATAAAGGGTTCAAAGTTTTGAAACAAGCCCGCTGTGGCTTTGACAAAGTTGGTGCATCAAACCGATTCAAAAATTATAAAAGGGACATAGACTTATTTATCGGGAAGGGGGATGCCCATATGGCAATTGAGAAGTTGGAGAAAAAAAAAGAGTTGTTGCCAGATTTTTCATATGAATTTATGCAAGGGGAGGATAAAAAGTTGAGTGGGTTATTTTGGGCTGACGAGACTGCAAAACGTAATTACATTGCGTTTAGAGATATTGTGGGATTTGATGCTACTTTTCGCACCAACAAGTAAGACATTTGTTCCCAATTATTTTATGCTTCATAAAATTAATTTGTTAGTTGTTATCGACTGATAATTGTCATATGTATGAGTTGGTACAAGTATTTTATGGTCTTTGTTCCGTTTACGGGAATCGATAACCATAAACGATGTGTAACATTTGGTGCCGGTTTGCTATCTAACAAAACTGTAGAATCATATGAGTGGTCGCCCAATCTTATATTATGTATAAGTTTGGAGATAATGTCGATTCATATATATATATATATATATATATATATATATATATATATATATATATATATATATATATATATATATATATATATATATATATATATATATATATATATATATATATATATATATATATATATATATATATATATTCATTTGATTCAAAAATACTTTGAACCTTTATCTATTTTGATTTTGTTTCATGTTACAGCTTTGGTTCAACTTTATGCAAGTCCGGATTTTTACAACAGATCAATGATATTATTTGGAGCAAAACATTGACTCGGAGCGCTTTGAGCTTAAGTGGGCTTTACTTATGAATGAGTATGGACAGCAAGAACACAAATGGCTATCTGATATGTACAATATCCGTAACAAATGGATACCTTCTTATTTTCGTGATTTGCCGTTGGCTGGACTTATGCAAACGACATCTCGTTGTGAAGGAGAAAATTATTTCTTTGGGCTTTTGACGAACACTGATTTGTATCTTGTTGAGTTCATCAACCACTTTGATATCGCTATGGACGCCCAAAGAAACATACAAAGAAACAATGATCATGATTCACAGACAAGGCACCTCAACTCGTAACAAGTTTTCGCTTCGAGAAAGAACGGTGAAATCTTTACGATCGCACTTTTAAGGTTATTCAATCCAAAATATTGAAATCAATGTTATTTTGCATGTCGATAATGTGATTGACATTGAAGGGGTAAGAGATACTTTATTAGGGATGTCGATGACGATGTCAAGTTTCAAGGTGAATTTCAGGTAATGTAATTTGTACATTGATTCAGAAAAAACTTTATAGAATTTTTGTTCCTTTTTTTTAAAAGTTATTATCAAACCATGATTTATACATCAATTATCTGTAAACGGGTAACTATTTGCAATGATAAAAAATTTCTTTATACAATGATTCAATTATTATGCATTTACATTTTTTGAATTTTTATTGTTTTTCAGGTTGATTTTGTTGAGTTGGAGGTTAAACTTACGTGCAGTTGTAAGCTTTTTGAGTTGGAGGGGTTTTTGTGTCGGCATTGTTTCTATGTTCTACGTATGTTCAAGATTAACGAGTATCCAAAACTGTAACACCCCCAAAATATCGCAGCGGAAGATTGTGTCATTGGGGTGCTACTTCATAATACATGGTACAAGTTATAGAAAACAACCTCTAAATGAGACGTTTTGAAAAGTTACCATTCGATTAATGAAATCAGAGTTACAAACAATGAGGTCCCAAAGTATAATATATAAATGTTTACAAAATGTTTCGAATGGTAAATACGAATGCATAAAGTCTTCAAAATATGTCGTGCGACTCTATGCTTCAAACTCTAGCTATCGCCTTAAGACCTGAGATAAACATGCTAAAAAGTGTCAACACAAAGGTTGGTGAGTTCATAGAGTTTGTTTAACATGTAAAGCCTTTAAAGAATGTTCACACAACAAAGGCATTGTAAATCCACTCAGTTCCAAGTTCCGCCCATACAAAACTTGCAACCTGTGTGTTTACAACCCACTACTAAAATATAGTACATTTTATAGTTACACACACATGTGCATAGTAATTCACATTATTGCACTTTGTGTTGTCTGCCTATATTGGGAGACTTTCATGCGAACAGGGACCGCTCCGTGTATGTTGGGAGACTTATCATCGACTTATCATGTGAACGAGGGACCGCTCCGCCTATATTGGGAGACTTATCATCGACTTATCATGTGAACGGGGACCGCCTCCGTATGTTGGGAGACTTATCATCGTCTTAAGTATAACACAATCAAGTATAACGCAATTAAGTATAACGCAATCAAGTATAATGCAATCAAGTATAATGCAATCAAGTATAACGCAATCAAGTATAATGCAATCAAGTATAACGCAATCAAGTATAATGCAATCAAGTATAATGCAATCAAGTATAATGCTTTGAGTATTTGTAAAAGTATAAAGCAAATGTTTGAGCATGTATCTCCCCAAAGAGTTTGTAAAACAATTAAGCGAGTAAAAGTGGGACTACGAACTCACGGTAATCCTTAAAAGTTTAGAGTACTTGTGAAAGTAAATGAAAATAGTTTGAGCATGTATCTCCCCAAAAGTAATTCAAAATGTATAAAAGTAGGGCTATGAAACTCACCTTAAAATGATATCACAACGTATAACGGAATCGATGGATAAGCTCGGAAGTCTCTACGATAACCTAGAATATGATGTCAACTCTTAGGTTTGGTATAATGCCCAAGTAAACATGAACGAGCTTATATATGCCATTATATTGATCATGACGTAGTATTTTATATGTTTGTTTATATAAATGGTTTAATTTGTATATCTCGTACTACCGTTCGGCCATCATAATTCGTGAGGTCATGCAAGAACGCTCGAGGAGCTAGGATACTTAAATCGTGAACCAAGAATCGTCGATCCGCTTACCCAAATGAACCCCTCACATGAAGTTCCCTAGTGTTGTAGTGCTCAATACGTAAACATGTATTTTGATTATATGATATAGTAAGAGTTTATAAATACGATAAATAAACTAACAAAGTTTATAAGTATTTAAATAAGTTTGAGTTATATATATACTTACCTTAAAATAGAATGCTTGAGTATTATGGAAAAATAAAATATTAACGGAGCTTTGACGTAGACTCTGCAATCTTTGAAAACCCAAGATTATTAGAAGATTATAACAACGCCTTCTTGAGAACCCGAAGAAGAAAAGAAGATTATAACGACGTCTTTTTGGAGACTTGAAGATATTTGAAGATTATAACGACTTTTTCTTGAAAACTTCCAAGAACGAAGATCAAACGCTAGTTTTTCTTCAAGAACACATGAATGTTCTTACAAGATCTATAAGAAATGCCTTAGGTTTAGGACTTTAGATGATAATAAGGGGTGGTGCAAGAATAAATGAAGGTTTATTCTTGGTATTTATAGGCTAGAGATTTTAGTTAACTATATATTGGGTTAAAACTAACCATGGTTAAATTTACACATGTAAATGATCTAAAGGAAGCATGCTTAGGATCATGCCACCAAGGTGATGAATCCTCCTAATTTAGTTCATATAGAGATAAGATGACTTAGGTGGATAGTTTTATAACAACCCAAAATTTTCAAGTCCTTACTCAACCTCAAACTCAAAATCTATTATATTTTGGAAGATTTCACATTCACCATTACGTGTAATTGTTTAATTGAATCGCGTAGACAAGAAACACCCTCTTGTGCACTATGACTTTAGACTAAGATTTAGTCTACATGTTTATCTTTTTTAGTACATTGCCAATTCTTCAATTCATAAATTTATTTCTAGGACAATTGCATTTTTACGCACGATTAATTAATTTAATAAACATTTTTTTCAATTTGCATGAACACATAGTGTACCCAATACTCCCAACTATTATTTTTAATGCATTTCTACACATCCTAAAACCCTACAAACTTGCAAAATCTATTTTCTTACACTTTATATAATTCTTTTATTATAAACCCTTAAATGTGTATATTTAACTTCAACTACAAAACTCATACCCAATACCTAATTTTTACTACCCAATACACTCACATAATATATTTTATACACAATAACATACACCTTAGACAACAAGCCACCCTACTTTCATTATTAGCTAGACATTAGAGTATTATTAAAATAAATTAGACCAAGGCTTGGACCAAAACACAAAATGAAACCATGGTGTAATTGAGTAAAGTAGAGACAAGCATGTCCTCCCCGCTTTTTCCCTTGTTCGGCCGAAAATACCCCAAAGCACCAACATACATCTTTTTTTTTTTATTAACCTAGCTAAACCTAGTCATTAAACAAATACTATTAGCCATACTTTGTTTCTTTTGCTTCACTTTTGATTTTGACCTTTGTCTATGAAACAAGCACAAACATGAATTGACTACTCATTGGTCTCCTTTCTTTTTGGAGAACAAACCAACGCCACCCTCTTTGTATTTTATATAGCCTTATATAGATAATAAACAAATACTTACTTTCACACATTTGCTAGCTATAAAAAGAAACTCCTTGTGGTTCATTTCTAGAATTGCAAAACAAATATCACTCTTTCATTCACTCTCACCGTTATAGACCCCATGAAAAACAAGCAAGGAGAAAGAAATAAATTTACATTGATGGGTACTTATCGAGGCTTATGGGGTTACTAATTAATTTACAAAAGGTTTTGGAGTAGTAACTTGGGTACATTAGTGTTCTTAGTTCTTCACATACACTTTTTAAGCTCAAGTAAGTCACTACATCATTTTTATAAACTTTACACACTTTGCATTATATAAATTTTATGACTTATGATTTACATACACTATGATATCACCACGTACATGTTTGCGTAATTTTATAATTATGATGAATTAAACTTTACATATTGCTAACTAAGTTGTTAAATCACTATTTTTAATTATTGAGGAATTGGTGGAAGAGTTAGAACAGTTTTGGGATTGATATGGAGTTGATTTTTGGTAATAGAAGCTAAGAAACGCGTTTAACATTTAAATAAAATATAGGTTGTTCTATTCGACTATATACAGAAAAATCAGTGGTTTTTGAGTAATATTCGACTAAATAAATAGGAAATAGACTTAATAACGAAAACGTGGTCGCTTGAACGGGTTAAACGGACTTATAACGAAGAAGTTATGCTAGTTTTAAGTTAGGTGACGAAAACTATTTTCCGAAGCAAAACGTTGTCATTAGAGTTTTTCAAATGATAAACCGGACATTAAAAGTTGGTTAGACTAGTCGGGACACTAAGAACTTGTTAGTATACTTAGGGCTTGTTTGTTTAATTTTTTTATTAAGTCATGTTAATTAACAAATGACTTAATGTGGAGGACCTCACTTTTATCACTTATTATTTTAAGTCATTTATTTTGATTAAGTGAAAAACAAACAACTTTTTATATGACTTAATAAATTAAGTTTTTTCATATTAAGTCAATTAAGTTGCATTCAAACACCACCTTAAATACCTTCGCGGGAATATATAGAACTTAAGAAATGGACCTAAAACGAGAAAGTTATGGCCTAATAAAGTTTTTGATGAAATGTAATTATTTGACAGCTTTTCAACTAATATAAAAGCTGATAGAATTTTTAAAAATGAATTTTGGACATTTTAAGTACGGTTTTAGCCAAAATGACTTGAACAAAAGTAGTAGCATGTTATACATACTTGTTAGGCACAATGAAAGTTTTCTAAAATATTAAATAACAAAGCAAGTATATTTAAATTTCGAGATAAGCTAGAAATGTTATAAAAGGTATATTCTAACCACGAGTTTAACGTAACTACATTTTTAATCACTAAACTCTACAACAAACATGTACGGGTGATATTCTAAAGTGTATAATTGCATACAACGGTTTGTTTTTGAACCTAAGACATATCATTACTTTAGGTTATAAGTTAAAGTAGCGCACCTCAATTTCGCACACACTTGATTTCATCAGACACTGCTTTGAGGTGAGTTCTCGTAGTCCCACTTTTAACTTGTTTTCCTGGGGAAATGGTACTCAAATGATATTTTAAACTGCTTTCATGTTGTGATTTACGGTTTTACTTGATTTTGGACATATATGTGATATGATGCGATTATATGTTGTAACAATATCTTGCTTGTGTGTACATAATCGCATAATCGTTAACTCTCTGCGGAGGCCTACGTGATGATAGATCTATCGTGGTAGCTCCTCACATGGTTTTGGACATATGGACATATTGGGCTCCGCTTGACGCGATTCGTTGTTTTGTGACTAAGTGCATGTATATTGTCATCATTTTCACTATTGTCCACATTATATTATTCACGACAAGTGGTTTAACTCTCAAACCTACGAGCTCACCAACTTTAGGTTGACGCCGAGTAACCATTTCGTGTGTTATGAATGAAGTTCCATTAGGAGGTTGAGTATTGGCCGGCTTAGAAAGACTTAAATAAAGACCTTCCGGGTTGTATCCGTGGAGTTGGATTAGGTTATTTTCTTGGGATGTAGTTCAGCTTTGAAGACTTATGTATGGATTATCAGACTTAGTACTTATCCCGGTTGTGGGAGTTTTATGACTATTATCTTTAATGTATTACATTCAGTACTTCTCTATTAGACACCTTGTGTTCTTTACTTTGAAGTCATACCCCGTAAATGCCATTCCGCTGTGCCATTTTTGGGGTGTGACAGTTTTGGTATTATCTTGATTACGGAGTGAGTTTTGGTTCCGTTAAATGCTAACCGAAGCCATAAAGGTAAAACCGGTATCGTAAAATATGAACTTGCGGGAATGATGAAACTCATCATTATACTCCATCTAAAAATATAAAATGGGTGATAAGTCTTATTGGTGCAAAACGCTTAAAGTCGAAATACGGGTCAAAACGCTTAATTCGCAGCTTTATCGAAAAGAACGAAATTTCGTGAAAATGATCGTGAATTTATTTAGAGTAGACTAAAATTAGTCTAAAAGTGATATGAGATGTCAAACTTTGGTTTTCGTCAGACGTGGATAACTTAACAGCTATATAAGTTTAAAAGTTACGACGATTTAAGCAAAACGTAGAACGATAAGGTTAATTTCTTTATGGTCAAAGGAGGAGGGAAATATGTTTGAATTTTCCAAAAGTGTAAAAGTGTCAAAAACATATTAGAAACACATTGCGAGAATCGTTAAGTCCAGATGTAAGTAGAATCGCTTAAAACGTAACTTTAGTTTCGCATCATACCGGACTTATTTGGTAATATTAAAAATAAATCTTAAAATTTTCAAATTAATCATGAGTGATCTAAAAATTTATCCGATGCAGGAAAATTGTCGAGGCGGTTTTCGCGCGCGCTGGATGTTGAAATGGTGTTCACCAAAATGAAACTTTAAGACGATGTTTTCTTAATAACTTTTGTGAAAATGATCTAACGTTTGTCGAACTCTCAGGTCATTACTAAAATAATTTATCCTACGAGAATGTGAAATAAAATTTTTACGGGATGAATAGTGAAAAGTGAATAGTAACAGTGAATAGTAAAAATGAATAGTGACCCGAAAATGCGAATTGTTACAAAAACGATACATTCTAAGGCGCTGGATTAAGGACATGGTTCCTCCTCCATCATATGGGAGCTGCTTTTAATGACATGACTTATCCGAAAATAAAGAAGAGATTCAAACTCTTATACGCGAGTCAATATTTTTCTTGAATCACCAAGTTGATCGCTTGGTTAATGATCCTTCTAAGCTATCACTTTTCCTAAATAAGCAAAAAGAACTTATGGAGCAAGTATTTATTGATATGCCATATCAACCTCCAATGAAGAATAAGCATGTTATCGGACAATTCTTGGTGTAACACAACCCGTACAAATTGACATTGGTAATCCAAATTTATGCAGTAATAAAGGTGGAATAGGAGGTAAGAAAAGGTTGATCAGTTTAAAAGATCAGGCAATCGCCAAATCTCAAAAAACAAATGCGAGGCGATGTAACTATTGTGGAGAATATGTGACAGATCATGACAATCGTAATTGTCCGAAGAAGAAGAAAGATGCGGAAGATGAACGAAAGGAACTTGAAGCACAAAAAAAGAGGGAAGAAAACAAGAAACGTGCAGCAAATCATCAAGTGTCTACATCTTCTTCAAAAGACTAACATGTTATGTAATCTGTTTTATATCAATTTTGTTTGTTTTTCTGAATTAATAGCGTTATGACTATTTCTTAAGGTACTGATGTTTGTTTTACACGTTTTACACATTAATAATTTGTTGAATCACAATATGAATGCTATATAATGTGTCAATTTGGTGTAACAGTGAGGTCTTTTATGGTATGTTTAGTATTTTGGTGTTTTGCCAAACACCAAGAATGGGTAATATTTAGTAACAGGTCAAATTGTTAAGCTGCTTTACAAGGTACTTTCTTTAGTGTCCATATCAGTAGGTGTACCAAAATGTGCGGGTTGGGTAAAGGGTGGTAAATTGCATTAGTTTTGTAACGGGGTAAAATGGGTAATATATGGAAACGGGTCAATTTAATCAAGCATGAAGTTTCGTTAGTTTTAGTGTTGTTAATTTATTTTTGTTGAAAACCGAAAGCGCAAGCATTGTTCGATTATCTTTGCAAAAAAGTAGCGACCCTCTTGTTTTTAATTTTTGTCAAAATTCAAAGAGCGATACTCCACTTTCAGATGGTTTTTGATGTTGCACCAACAATGGCTGCACTTTTGACATTAGTTTTACAGCAAAAATTAACAACAGTAGGCTGAAAAACAGAAATAGGCTGCTACATTAGTTTTGCAGCACCACTATTAAGGCTTTACTTAAACTTAAGTAGTATTTAAGGCTTCACATAAATACTCAATGCTTCAGTGAATGCTTCAGTTAAACTCAAGTAGTATTTAAGGCTATTGAGCAACAAATGGTGATTTTGGCCGACTACATAATTCCCTAATGTAGATTTTTTTAACTTTACCCTTTTCCAATTAAATAGATAAACTACATTACATTGTTGACTACAAAATTGTCCTGATGTCAAATATATTCCAAATATGATGTTCATCTAAATAGCACCAGAAATTCAAAATCTCACTAATACCCAAAACATACTAGATTGGTCCAAACTTTATCATCACTCTAGACATGATTATAAACTCAAGTAGTATTCATATTTTATCCTATTATAAGATAAACCACTAAGGCAAGCTTCTAAACTTCACTAATACTTGAATCAAAACAATCTTATCAAATACAAAAATAAACAATCCACCTAAATACTCAATGCTTCAGTTATGCCCAATGATTCAATATTCTAAAGTTGTTATACTCATTCATAATCAAACAAAATTCCATAATTTAATAACATCAAGTTCATTTATTCAATATTCCTGGAACCATCCATTAAAAAAAGGGTCAAACGAGACAATTAAAAGAAATCATAAGAAGTTGACAAAAAAACATGATTTTGTGAATCAATTACTAAATCAACAAAGCACTCTACCCGAAACTAGCCACTCGTGATTCTCCTACCACCAACCCATGTTGGTTCAAAATATTTTTATCTTCTTTGGTAAGTTTATCAAATATGATGACTTTCCTCCTCAACGCTTCTTTGTGTTTGTTGATATCTGCTAGAAGAATTTTTGTCGCATATTTTCTTCTAAGCTCATTCAACTCTCTTGTTGACCAACCCTCTGCGAGTTAAACCATCTTCCATTTTGTCCAACCTTTGTATATCTCCATATGCCTCATCAAGAATACCCCACAATCGACACGGTTGTATCTAGTTTGCCACCTAAACTCTAATCGGACGGCTTAACTCTCCTAATGGCAACAACTTTGTGATGATTTATTTTACTCAAGTATCCCGCAAACTTACTAATCATTAATTATCGAGCATACAAGTAAACAAATAAATCATTTGATTCGGTTTTTCTTTTTACGAGTCATATTCATTATTAACCAAACAATGTATATACGCACCAATTTACGAGGCAATTCTTTGTATTCCTGACAAATTGCCAAGTTGTCAATAACATGCACCTCATCTTTCATCAAGTTGAACGTGATATAGTAGAAGTGGCGGATTGACGATTGGGAAACATACATGTTAAAAGCGGAATGATTACAAGACAAAATATTATGAATCATTAAAATAATAATCATATATGTGCATCATTTCCATACCAACTCGATGTTCTTCAATTTCTCATGGTTGTAAAGCTCAAACAAGCTTTCAAGTTTGTGTTAAACAAATCACACTTACAAGCATTCGACATTTTTTATCCATCATGGCCTCAACCTTTTAATTATACATATAACATGTTACCAATTAAAGATGATTAGCCATTTACTACTAATCCATCTATATTTATAATATTTGAGTTAAACAATGAATGACTATAGTTACCATGATGTCGAATGTACAAAGACCCTCGGCGTGCACTAGCGGGCGCCTTTTTCCGGATCATTTTGAATTCCTACCCATATATCAACCACACTAGCATGAATTTTGAGCCAGACTTTAAACTCACCATGATACCCTTGTATCCAATCAATTGCCCATGTGCTTCAAAATTATTTCACTTGTCAATATAATCTAAATGTTACTATTATTGTTCCACCAATGGTTAAAAAAATAAAAATATATTTATTAAAATACTTACTTTTCATCTTCGGTACATGCAAATAACCAATTCAAACCTTTTTCTCATCTCGAATGAAGTAGTCTTTTACAATCCACAATCCGATTTATGTAGGGTGATTTAAGTGAATCGTATCTTTACTTCCCTTTTGGCCTTATATTTTCAAAACTATTTCATTCAATGATCGAGGCCTAATACTTTTCACTTTTGTTCCATCACCGCGGTTTTTACCATCACCTTTATTATCAACTTTCTCGGGTTCAACATTCTTATGTGAATCTAATGAGTTTTGAAATGGTTTAAACTTACTTGCGCCCAATGTCCTAACAACATCCTGAACCATTTCGGGAGTGACTTCACCTGTTTTAGTTACTGAATCACTATCATGCACACAAACATTACCATTGCCCTTGTAACCACCCGCATTTTTAGGTTACTTTTCATTTTCGAGAATTTACTATTCACTTTTACTATTCACATTTACTATTCACATTCACTATTCATCCAGTAAAACTTTTATTTCACATTCTCGTAAGATAAATTATTTTAGTAATGACACGAGAATTCACCATCGTTAGATCATTTTCGCAAAAGTTATTAAGTAAACATCGTTTTAAAGTTTCGTTTTGACGGTCCACCGTTTAAACATCACGCTTAACGAAAATCAACCCCGACAATTTTCCTCGCATCGGATAAATTTTAGATCATTCATGATTAATTTGAGAATTTTTAAGAATTATTATTTTTAATATTACCAAATAAGCCCACTGAACAAAACTAAACTTACGCTTTAAACAATTCTACTTACATCCAGACTTAACGATTCTCACCCGTGTTTCAAATATATTTTGACACTTTTACATTTTTGGAAAAGTCAAACATATTTCCTCCTCCTTTGACCATAAAGGAATTAACCTTGTCGTTCTACATTTTTGCTTAAATCGCGTAACTTTTAAATTTCACGAATAATAAAGTTATCCCGTATGATTAAAAATACATTTTAACATCTCATATCACTTTTAGACTAATTTTAGTCTACTCTAAATAAATTCACGATCGTTTCCACGAATTTTGTTCTTTTCCGATAAACTGCTGATTCATGCGTTTTGACCCGTATTTCAACTTTTTAAGCGAGATTTTGCACCCAATGAGACTTATCACCCATTTTATATTTTTAGATGGAGTATAATGATGAGTTTCATCATTCCTACAAGTTTCAGTATTTTTACGATACCCGCTTTTAAGTTTTATGATTTTACGATTTCTTTGTTAGCGGTTATCGGGACTAAACGACCTCAGTAAAACAAGATAATACCAAAATAAGTACCTAGTCACCCTAACTATGATATGAACGTGTATATAGGTGATTCACCATGCCATGTGCCTAAGTGATAAGCCTTGGACTTTAGGATACATTCATATGTAAGTAAACTTCTAAGCTAAGCTTCCAAAATATCCTAAACTTACACCTCCTCATTTACACCTTCCTAACACCTTCCTAACCTCCTCAAGACCTTATATAAACCCCTCCTCTCCTTAGGTCGTTCATACCATCAACATACACAAAACACAATTCATTTGCTTTTACTTCAAGTTTTATTCAAGAAACATAAGCTTCATATCAATTCCAAAGTTCATGTTAAGCTTTGATTGATCCAAGTCCTAATTCCTTCCTTCCATTGGTGATTGATCCGCTACCGAACTACGCTGCTACCTCACACAAGCCGCCCACTTGTGAATGATGACCGTAAAGCTTAAAGCCGCTTTCACACAAATGCAATGAAGTCCCGGAGAATATAGTGAATTCGGGTCGTTAAGTCCCACGGAGACTCAATGGTGTGTAAACACTTGATCGACAGTAGAATGATCACTAATGATAAAGATCGAGAAGGATTTGGATGGATAATTACACTCTTGAAAAGTTAATATAAAATAAAGCGACTTAAATACAAATTAAGAAAATTAAAAGATAAAGATATTAAATAAACGCTATCACTATATTTAAAGTGATGAACGTTTAAAACCTAAAACTTACGTTTAAATAAAAATTACGTAAACGCATAAACTAAAAGCGTGAAAATAAAGAAGGAAAATACTTATGTATATAGAAAATACATTTTACAATCCTAATTATATAAGAAAATTATTAGAAAAAGAAAATTATTTTAAAACTATTTATCTAATTATTATTAATTAAAAACTATTTTAACTATTTAATAAATACTCTAAAATAGAAGAAAATACAAAATAAGGCTAGAAAATAAACTTATGATTCAGAAAATCTAAAATACTATAAAACTAATTTTAAAATTAAAATATATTTTTCACACTTTTATTTAATTATTATTAATTAAAAACTAATTAAAACTAATTAAAATGCTAGAAAATACTTTTTAAACCAAGAAAATTATGGAAAAATACTTTTTAGGCTATTTATATTTATCTAAACTTAAGAAAATTGAAAATTATTTTTTGAACCTTTTCTTAATTATTTGCAATTAAAGCTAATTAAAAATGATTAAAAACCGATTTTAATAAAGAAAAATAGTAAACAGAACTAAAAATTATGAAAATTTCATGGAAATACTAAAATGATAATCTAAAGCTGAGAAAATATAAAAACTAGGGCTTGTTTGGAGGAAATAGGATCGATGTGCAAAGTGCTTATGGAATAAGCACTGGATAAGCTAAAGGGACTAAACAAGCACTAAACTGATACACAAGCTACTATAAACTAAAATTGACCAAATGCAACAAAAATCAACAAGCCACAACCTCTGATAAGCTGATTACACAGATTTGCTTAAATGAGCTTTTGGCTAAATTCAGTTGTGAGGGGGCATTTTGCAGTTAGATTATAAGCACTAAAATAAGCTGAAAAGGAAAATTACAAATTGGAACCTCTAGAGGACCTGGGTAAGACCATGCAAACCAAAGCTCAGACTTTGAGGAGCTCAAGTGAGCTCAGACAAGTTTCAGAAACCCACGCGCACTCACTTTCACCGAGTCGAGTTGCCTGTGGAAATGGCGCCATATTGACAAGCCGAATGAAGCTTCTACCAAATTCACAAAAATACACTAAAATGTAGATAAGTAACTAGACCAAGAGGACTATTTAAAACCACAAATTTCATAGAAAATGACTCGAAATGAGTGAATGAAAAATCACTCTAGTTAGCCAAACCGATTTGCAAACTTTGACTTTTCACAAAACCGAAGGTTGACTAAGTTGAGGTTTGATCATGATCTAAGGACCGAAAATGATGTAATGTGATGAAATAACACTAATGTAAGCTAGACTTATAAGATTGGAACACAAAACAAACTTTTGATCTTATAAAAACTCAACAAGAAGTCGCTAAGGGATTTAAGGTATAATTTTTGACTTTGAGACCTTGCAGCAAAGGATTAAGACCGATATGAGCATGAAATGGCTAAACAAGCATGAAACAATGAAACCTACTCTTGCATAAACCTATAACTCGCTTAAAGCTAATGAACCAAACACCCTATATACCAACCGCTGTGAACTAGAAATGGACAAATCAACGAACAAACATGATTTAAGGATCAAACTAAGTTCTCATGACCATATTACAACTATATTAACATGTTAAAATTAGTGGTGACCACGAAACAAGATAAAGCATAAAATACAAAGTGACTTGAAATTTGAAATGAAACAGCACTCACGGGTTTCAAATTGCTTAAAAGCAAGACCAAACCCAAACCTACTCTATGCTAGTCTAATTCAACCCAAATAAACCTCTGCAACACCAAAATCCAATTCCATCGTAACTGAGCTATCTGTGACTTTTGTTGACCATGGATCAAAACAGTTTGAAACTTAATTATGAGCTTATGGAAAGCTTAAATAAGCTTGAATGATCATTTTGAGCTAAGAAATAAGTTATTGGAAGCTTGTACATAGGATTTGGAAACTAATGATTTCAACAAAGGACAAAAATGAAACGAACATGAACTTAAATTGATAGTTGAAATAAGTTGTAATACACTAAAATACTTATAATTGATACAAATAAACTTGAAAATACAACTACAAACTATTTAAGACATGACAATTTAAAAGTCGATATACATTTTAAAACTAAACTAACTAACTCCTTTCCTCCTCTTCTCTTGCCTCTTTATAGCTCTAGATGCCTTCTCACTTCCTTGACTGCTTCCCACCATTATTTAGGACCCTTGGATCACTTGAAGTCATCATAGCCTTTGATTTCAATTTGGCGGGAAAATGGATATTTGGCGCTTTAGGTTGAGTGAGGGAGGTGAGGCAATAATGATTCTTGGAGTTTGGTGTTGGAGGGGACAAGGGGATGGATAGGTGAGGGGGGATGGTGTTGCTTGGGTGGCAAGTGATAGAGTTGGAGAAGGTGGACTTTGGGCGCCAAGGGATGTTTGTTTGACCAGCTGGATTTGACCGATATTAATAATCAAGGGGGTCAAAGCAGGGGTCCAAAAGGGTGTGAAAGGTCCAAAATGAGTTAAAAGGGTTTTAAACTTCAAGGACTAATGTTGTAAAATCAAAATCAAGGGACTTAAACCGCTAATTCATCAAACTTGTTCCAAGGGCTGAAAATGACAAGTTCCAAAAGTACAAGGACCAAAGTCGACATTTTGCAATTTTTCAGGGCCATTTCGCCAAATTTCAAAGTCAAGGACTAAACTTGTAATTTTCTCAAACTTTTATATTTTTCACCAAAGGACTAAATTTGACAACTTTTGATTTTAAAAGGACCTTTGGTGACTTTACTTTTGAAATTATGTGCTCGTGGACCGCTTTTGACAACTTTTGAAACTTGGGGACTAAAGCGCAATTTTGCAAATTTGATATGTTTTCATCCGATTTTGATATTTTTGCATTTAAAACACATAAAACACCTGATTTGTGATATTTTCATCATTTTGATGCATTTTTGAGTGTTTTCGGATGATTTTGCAGCTTTATATTGACAAAAATGATGAGTATTTAGACACTCATCAATCCCCACATCGAGATATTGCTAGTCCCTAGCAATGATTTGAAAAACATAATGAATTTTAATCTCTTTACCAAAAGCCATCACTTCGAGTAGCCAATTGTTTCGGTTCAAGTAAGAACCTTGGTACAACGATAACCAAATGATTTATTGGCAAATCATAAACCATATAACGGATTTGATGTGTCTTTACCGTAAGTCGCACCTTCCGGACTAGCCAACTCTTAGATAAATTATCGAATTATCTTTGGTGAGTGAATACCAATTATGGTTTTTCCACCGCCTTTACCACAAGCCATAATCTTGCGGGCTAGCCAACTCTTCACTTTTTAGGATATGGTGAGTTGAGAACCATACAATTTTGGGCAAATTGCAAGCCATATAAACGGATTTGAAAATCTTTACCAAGAGCCGTTTGCTCTGGATTAGCCAATCCTTTTGTCTTACGAGACATGGCGGATCGATAACCAAATGAGTAAGTGTAGAACACTTACTCCAAAAAAAATTTGGCCAAAACGGGAATTGGGTAGATAATATATGAAATTCGTGAGAATTCCCCACACTTAGAAATGAATATTGCCCTCAATATTCAAAGTACCGCGTTATGCCGAAACCGAGAACGTAAAAGGGAAATACTACGGCCATTATTTGAAAGATTTTTTTTTTTTTTTTTTGAAGATAAATATATTTATAACATGGGGCAACTCCCCACACTTAGGTGGTACACACGGTGAAAACCCATGTTAAGCTCTTGCTTTTGATTACCGAGTCGCTAGCTTGACTCGACCCGCATTCATTGGTTCATGGGAAGCAAAGTGGAAGAAACAATCTCCATCGGACTTTCATTCAAGATGTTTGGATAAACATTGAAGCACGAAAGTTCCACACCGATGAGATAAAAGAGAGAGCAGATGATCGGCTCACGATGGTACATGAAAATGCCGGGGTCAAAGATAATGTCTTCACTCCCGACGGAGTTAAGACATGGAGAAGTCACACCGTATGTGAAGAAAAGAAGGAGAATCATGATGATGATCATGACTAACTCCTCATTATCGGAAGGAGAATTCATGATTTTGGATCATGAATCTCATCGATGAGGATAGAATCATCATCACATGATGGAAGAGATAAGATAGAATCTGAGAGGTGGGACAAGTGGTGTGCTCGAGAGCTAGCAATTTCCCCACTTCCGTGATGGTCTCTCAGATCGGCCTCGGACATTTCATCGAAAAGAGGATTTACTTTCTCAAAAGTGTAGTCATTATTAAATTCAAAAGAGGATTTGAGAAAATCCGGAAGTAACCTCGAAATGTCAAGAGAATCACAAAAAGGCAAATCACAATCACTATCGGATATATCCTCGACTCACTTGATTGGGACAAGATCCTCAACACTTGATGATTCCGTTTCGAAATAGTGCCGAGATGATCATCCTCCATTATGAGAGAGTCTTTGGAAGCAATAATAGGTAAGATAGGTGTGATAGCAATAGACGAGGGAGTTGAGAAATGATATCTTTCAAAGGAATAACACTCTCCTCGTCGTAATCATAGTATTCCCTCATTTGAATACTATCCTCATCATCATCGCCATCATATCTCGATTCTTATATTCATCTCGCTGAAGCTTACACACCATTCTTTTCATTTGTAGTTTCTTTCGAATGCGTGTTTCTTGAACTTTGAGGAAGATTACACTCCTCGTAATCATTGAAATGATGTGAAGGCTCGGAAGTCGATGACCGATGGAATCTTGTGGGGTTGGAAATTGTCAAACCGGAGAATTGGAATTTTGAAAATTTTGATTCATCGGTTGACATTCAAAAGTCTCATGAGGACCCCAATTCTCACAACAGAGATAATTGGGAAAATAACTCTCACCAAAGTTCTGATTGTAACATGGTTCCTACTCATAGACAAAGCGGAACCTGGTGGACAATCAAAACCGTAATGAGAATCATTCCACAAAACTCGCATGAGTAGGATTCAGATTGGGCTGTGGAGGTAGGTAGGAAAATCGGTGTTTCATTTGAAATGGGATCGATTACCGACAAACTTGTCTCCGAAACCCACATTGGTACATCGCCGACAATTTCCACCGTTAAAGGGACCTCCACACTGTGAACATGTCAAATACCATGACATAGAGAATTAAATGATAAGAGGATAAGAGATGAAGAATTAAACGGTTATAGAGGATAAGGAATGGAGAATTAAACAGATTTGAGGATAAAGAAATGTAGAATTAAATGATTGGAGGATAAAGGATGGATATTTTGGATTTTTGAAAACATGCTATAAAACAAAGAATGAAAATATTTTTGGTGTTGTTAACACTTCGAAAAAGTGTTAATGAACTTTTGGATATTTTGAAAACTTTACAAAAACTTTTACAAAAGATGGACTATGCACAAGAATGGATCGAAAAGGCTAAACACACGCTAAAGCCTCCCGTAGGCGCCTAAAATTTGATCTCTTATGAACTACGGTCAAGCTACCTCACACAAGCCACCCACTTGAATGACCGACCGTAAGTTTAAAGCGCTCGACACAAATGCAATGAAGTCCCGGAGAATATAGTGAATTCGGTCGTTAAGTCCCACGGAGACTCAATGGTGTGTAAACACTTGATCGACGTAGAATGATCACTAATGATAGTGATCGAAAAGGATTTGGATGGATAATTACACTCATGAAAAAGTTAATATAAAATAAAGCGACTTAAATACAAATTAAGAAGATTAAAAGATAAAGATATTAAATAAACGCTATCACTATATTTAAAGTGATGAACGTTTAAAACCTAAAACTTACGTTTAAATAAAATTACGTAAACGCATAAAACTAAAACGTGAAAATAAAGAAGGAAAATACCTATGTATATAGAAAATACATTTTTACAATCCTAATTATATAAGAAAATTATTAGAAAAAGAAAATTATTTTTAAAACTATTTATCTAATTATTATTAATTAAAAACTATTTTAACTATTTAATAAATACTCTAAAATAGAAGAAAATACAAAATAAGGCTAGAAAAATAAACTTATGATTCAGAAAAATCTAAAATACTATAAAACTAATTTTAAAATTAAAAATATATTTTCACACTTTTATTTAATTATTATTAATTAAAAACTAATTAAAACTAATTAAAATGCTAGAAAATACTTTTAAACCAAGAAAATTATGGAAAAATACTTTTAGGCTATTTATATTTATCTAAACTTAAGAAAATTGAAAAATTATTTTTTGAACCTTTTCTTAATTATTTGCAATTAAAGCTAATTAAAATGATTAAAACCGATTTTAATAAAGAAAAATAGTAAACAGAACTAAAATTATGAAAATTTCAGGAAATACTAAAATGATAATCTAAAGCTGAGAAAAATATAAAACTAGGGCTTGTTTGGAGGAAATAGGATCGATGTGCAAAGTGCTTATGGAATAAGCACTTGGATAAGCTAAAGGGACTAAACAAGCACTAAACTGACACACAAGCTACTATAAACTAAAATTGACCAAATGCAACAAAATCAACAAGCCACAACCTCGATAAGTGATTACAGATTTGCTTAAATGAGCTTTTGGCTAAATTCGATTAATGAGGGCATTTTGCGCTTAGATTATAAGCACTAAAATAAGTCGAAAAGGAAAATTACAAATTGGAACCTCTAGAGGACCTGGGTAAGACCATGCAAACCAAAGCTCAGACTTTGAGGAGCTCAGTGAGCTCAGACAAGTCAGAAACCCTCTCTCGGACTCACTTTCACCGAGTCGGTTGCACAGGGAAATGGTGCCATATTGACAAGCCGTAATGAAGCTTCTACCAAATTCACAAAATACACTAAAATGTAGATAAGTAACTAGACCAAGAGGGACTATTTAAAACCACAAATTTCATAGAAAATGACTCGAAATGAGTGAATGAAAATCACTCTAGTTAGCCAAAACCGACTTTGAAACTTTGACTTTTTCACAAACCGAAAGGTTGACTAAGTTGAGGTTTGATCATGATCTAAGGACTGAAAATGATGTAATGTGATGAAATAACACTAATGTAAGCTAGACTTATAAGATTGGAACACAAAACAAACTTTTGATCTTATAAAAACTCAACAAGAAGTCGCTAAGTGGATTTAAGGTATAATTTTGACTTTGAGACCTTGCGGGCAAAGGATTAAGACCGATATGAGCATGAAATGGCTAAACAAGCATGAAACAATGAAACCTACTCTTGCATAAACCTATAACTCGCTTAAAGCTAATGAACCAAACACCCTATATACCAACTGCTGTGAACTAGAAATGGACAAACTGGCCTTGAACAAACATGATTTAAGGATCAAACTAAGTTCTCATGACCATATTACAACTATATTAACATGTTAAAATTAGTGGTGACCACGAAACAAGATAAAGCATAAAATACAAAGTGACTTGAAATTTGAAAATGAAACAGCACTCACGTGTTTCAAATTGCTTACAAAAGCTAAGACCAAACCCAAACCTACTCTATGCTAGTCTAATTCAACCCAAATAAACCTCTCAACACCAAAATCCAATTCCATTGCAATCGAGCTATCTGTTGACTTTTGTTGACCATGGATCAAAACAGTTTGAAACTTAATTATGAGCTTATGGAAAGCTTAAATAAGCTTGAATGATCATTTTGAGCTAAGAAATAAGTTATTGGAAGCTTGTACATAGGATTTGGAAACTAATGATTTCAACAAAGGACAAAAAATGAAACCGAACATGAACTTAAATTGATAGTTGAAATAAGTTGTAATACACTAAAATACTTATAATTGATACAAATAAACTTGAAAATACAGACTACAAACTATTTAAGACATGACAATTTAAAAGTCGACATACATTTTAAAACTAAAACTAACTAACTCCTTTCCTCCTCTTCTCTGCCTCTTTTATAGCTCTAGATGCCTTCTCTCACTTCCTTGACTGCTTCCCACCATTATTTAGGACCCTTGGATCACTTGAAGTCATCATAGCCTTTGATTTCAATTTGGCGGGAAAATGGATATTTGGCGCTTTAGGTTGAGTGAGGGAGGTGAGGCAATTAATGATTCTTGGAGTTTGGTGTTGGAGGGGACAAGGGGATGGATAGTGAGCCTGGGATGGTGTTGCTTGGGTGGCAAGTGATAGAGTTGGAGAAGGTGGACTTTGGGCGCCAAGGGATGTTTGTTTGACGATGGATTTGACCGATATTAATAATCAAGGGGGTCAAAACAGGGGTCCAAAAGTGTGAAAGGTCCAAAATGAGTTAAAAGGGTTTTAAACTTCAGGACTAATGTTGTAAAATCAAAAATCAAGGGACTTAAACCGCTAATTCATCAAACTTGTTCCAAGGGCTGAAAATGACAAGTTCCAAAAGTACAAGGACCAAAGTGACATTTTGCAATTTTTCAGGGGCCATTTCTGCCAAATTTCAAAGTTGAAGGACTAAACTTGTAATTTTCTCAAACTTTTATATTTTTCACCAAAGGACTAAATTTGACAACTTTTGATTTTAAAAGGACCTTTGGTGACTTTACTTTTGAAATTATGTGCTCGAGGACCTTTTTGACAACTTTGAAACTTGGGGACTAAAGCGCAATTTTTGCAAATTTGATATGTTTTTCATCCGATTTTGATATTTTTGCATTTAAAACACATAAAACACGATTTGTGATATTTTCATCATTTTGATGCATTTTGAGTGTTTTCGGATGATTTTGCGCTTATATTGTACAAAATGATGAGTATTTAGACACTCATCGGTGATCTCCAAGCCACACAAGAAGTGTTCTAGTAGAAGACTTCAAGTTCTTTCCAAGTCATCTCAACTTCGATCAAGAGGTTGAAGAATTTGGAAGCTAGGGTTACTAGTTCTTGTTCTAGCTCTTGATCTTTGATGTTCCTTTCTTAAGTTGAAAGCCAAAAGTTGTAAGAATAACTAACCACCACTCTTGCTCAACATCATTTACATGTTTCATATTCTTAAATCTATGCTATATATGCTCATATGTTGGATAATGATGTACAAAAATCTTTAAAACAAGTTATAAGAACCTATATGTTAAACTTGGGTTAGTAAGTGTTTAAATGCTAAAATTTTGTACAAAGTTTCCATAAAATCGACCACATATAGATCTGATACTTTTCATATTCTTGTAGATAATATTAAAACAAAAACGTAGCAATTTGAATCACCCGAAACGGACACACGAGTCAAAAGTTATGACAAAAAGAAATTAGCGAAACTAAAATATGAAACTGCAAAAATAAGCTTTCTGCCTAAATTCCGGATTTTTTTAGAGGCCCTTCTAGTCCGTTTCATCAAAAAGTTAAAACACGAAAGTTGTCCGGAACGACGTTTTCCTTCAACACCCAAAGAAGCTCGGACCTTGAAAACGCATAAACAGGCCATAATCTTTCAAAAACAGAACCGCCTTTATATAGTCTTACAACTATACTTTTGTCACAACTAAAGCAAACCAAGAGGCCTAACGACCATAAGCCAAGACCACGGCTACGGCTAAGGTCAAGGATAAGGTCAAGGATGAGTCTCAAGACCATGATAGTCAAGACCAAAGCCACGGCAAGGCCATGGCTAAATCCTCAAGGCTTCCTGGCCGAGACCGTAAACTAAAGGCCTTAGCCTTGACAAACCTAAACGTATACAATACAATTTGGATCTACTCCCTCGATGAACCATGAAACTATACTTGTAATAACCAACTTTACAATTTAGAAACTAGTAAACTTTTCTTTAAATACTTGTGACATAAATTATGACGATACTTGTGATAACCATTATGAATTCACACCAATGGTTTGAAAACAAAACAGTTATTATTCACTAAGCATCATGCAATCAAGGCGTTAACTTGCTGTCATATAATAGTAACCGATGCCCCAAGTAGGTAAAATTTGCCGCTTTACCGATGTACTAAATATAGTGCGTTTGTTTACGGATCCTCGGTCAAACAAACGGGATTCGCTAATCCCGATAGATCTATCCACAATATTCGCTCAAATATAGTGCGTTTATAGCCTTCTTGATCTAGTCCTCGCCTTCCGTGCGAGCTCCGACATTATGGACCAAATACATGCTTAAAATCACAACACAAAGGTTGAGTAAAATTCATAGAGTTTAGGAAATCGAGTTGAACACATAATGTTTGTAGTATTGTCTCTAATGGCTTCCAAACCTGTAATATGGATAGTTTTAACATCGTTTAATCCCATAAGTGAGCATCTCGATCGACGTCTTTGTAACTATTTCTTTAGAGTTTTCTTCATTCACTATTAGTGATACTGAATAAAATATTTTCTTAGATAGTCCCTATTTAAGATTCAGATATGCCAATATAGAAAATATTATTTTGTACATTAAGGTTAGTCTTAACATTTTATGAACGGAATATATTAGCTACAATTTATCAGTAGTTAATTAGCTACAATTTTGTGCTAAAAATTGTGGGTCTCGCTTATTTTGTGGGTCCTCGATTATTTTTGTGGGTCCTTGATTTATTGTTTGTGTATTTTGTGAAGGATTAGAATGGTAATCGACTACAAAATTGTAGTCAAACTATTCCTTTATGAATCTACATACATGGGTCACTTTCAAAATTCTTGAAGAAAATACATTAGCTACTAACGTCACATACAAGTTACTTTTATAAAACATGGATAAAAAACTTTTTATTTCTTAATTTTGTTTTATGCCTAATCTTACCATTAAAACTTTAAAAACTTCAAAAGTTAAAATAAATAAATAATAAATAATAATAAAAAATAAAAAAAATAAAGTCACGATTAATACTTTCCAGATTGTTTACATCCATACTTTAAAATGAAAACTTAAATGGAGCTTAACACACGTTTAGCAACTATATTTATTTGAAAACTATAAAGCACAAAATAGAAACTTAAATGCAAAGTTAACACCTACATGTTTGAATATTTGGTTTGTCGATATATAAAACATATTTGATACTTTGATTTGTCAATTATATGTACAAGCACTCATGCATAACAACAAGATTTTTAGCGACAAACGCCTATAGTCACACAAAATATTACGCAAAACACTTAACTAGAATATCACTATAAGAGCATGTTCAATGGTAACCCAAGTTATGTCATAACACCGCCCACGCCGGTATACATCGCCTTTAACATTTCACCTTAACATCCTCAAAAACACCCACAACAATAACATCCCAATAACATCAATAACATTCTCAAGTTAAACTTTAACACTCCAACAATTTACAAAAACAACCCCTCATTTAGGGGCATAAATGAAAAATAAATAAATAAATAAATAAAAATAAAAAATAACGCCCGTTATGCCACTAACGTGCAGGGACTAACGCTGCAATAACGCCGGAGTGTTAGACTACATAATTCCCCGTAGGTTATAATTATTATTCATGCACATTATATAAAGATTACATGAGTAAACCCTAATGGACCTTGAGCCCACAGACCGGGCTTGGGCCGATTACCTCTAACACTCCCCCGCAGTTCGAGCGGCGAAATCGCGAAAACTCGAACTGCAGTAATAAACAAAAAAGCAAAATAAAACAATAACCAAAATAAAACGAGATAACCCAAAGTATTTTTTTTTATGGATAACCAAAGTATCCGAAGGATAAACCAAAGTATCCCAATCAGTCGTCTCGGGAATAAGAACCCTAAATTAGACACCACCAAAAGTCGTCTCGGGAATAAGAACCCTGGATTCGACACCAACAAAAGTCGCCTCGGAATAAGAACCCTAGATTCTACACCAACAAAAATCGTCTAGGAATTAATACCGGATTCGACATAAAACAATTAAATAACTTTTTTTTCCTTAGACATTGTGAATTAACTTCCACATCACAGATAATTCGAGAAACCATTTATCTTGAGCAAATAAAGACGAGAAGGATTTGGAGGCGATTTGTTTAATAGTACTGACATTAGAAGCACAGATCATGACATCAAAAGCAAACAACAATCTTTGTGAAACCAATAGAATAATTAGTTTCACAATTGAATAGCGGCGGAAGCAGTTGTCTTGTGTTCGGATGGATGAAAACAAATTTCGATTGTGGAATTTTGGTTGGTGTGGTGGTTAAGGTAAGACGGGTGGTTTAGGGGAGGCGGCTCAACGTAGCCACCCTAGGTCTGAGGATCAGACCCGCTCTGAAACCATGTTAAATAATGATACCCGGTTGTTATCTTTCATTAATCATATAGTTATAGTGCTAATACATAAAACCCTAGAAGCCATAAACCCACATCGGGCTTGGGCCTATTTATTATTCATCTATCTGAAGGTCCAATGGCTTAACGCCATCGTGACAAATCGTAATTTCGTGTCATTTACAAACTTTAAAATTTTACTATTCATCTCGGGAATTTACTATTCATCGGTTACTATTCATCATTTTACTATTTATCGTTTTCGAAGTCGATTTGATATTTTGAAAGGTTATTTCAAAATTTTACTATTCATGAAACACTATTCATTCTCGGAGAAAATCACTATTCATGATTCACTATTCATCCTTTATCGTAAACTAGGTCTCAGTATCAAATTCAGAATAGTAAGGTTTAAACTGAATTCATGAAAATCATTGAGAATATTTCATATAGACTAGATTTAGTCTACATATCATTAGTAACATCATCATCATATTAGTTCATGCATGAATTTGCATATTTCATTAAACGTATATTTTCCTATTAAATAAACGCTATCGTATAATCATTTATTTTGAATAATTAATCTGACACTTCCAAAAATTATCCTGATATATTTTTATACTCATTTTAAGACTATAAAAATTATAATATTAGTTTACCCGATGTTTTAAATTTATTTTGTATATATATTGTTATATAAATATATTTACGACGGTTTACGTAATTTCAATACGATAATTATTTATTCACCCGATACTTGTGAGAAATGTAATTTTATAATTTTTATGACTTCGATATATTTTATTTTGTACACTTTCTTTAGGCACCTTCGTGTTATGAACGTACCATCGACCTACACTTTTATTTAATGTCAAATAAATTTCAATGATATGCTCAAACTATTTTAAAATAATTAGTGTCACTCAAACTTAAAAACTTTATGTTTTTACGTTGGCATCTTCATATCAAAACTAATATGAAGTATATTGATAAGTTTTAATATTTTTGTAAGTATTACATTTTTATGTTACCCGGTTTTAAGTCGTGCAATTATCGATATCAAAACAACACACTTTAAACAAAGTAGCATATAAAATTTACATAGAACTAACATTATCTAATCATATCACTAACGTTATTTAATCATATCAATTTCTCATAGCATATAAACTTTACATGTAGTACTATGGATTCCTTGTTAAGAAAACAATTTCACACATTTACATGCATGTAAACGTGGTCCTCTATTAGGCAAAGTGGACAACAAATAACTAAGTAGTCATTTACTACATGTGTAGATCGCTCACACGTGTACATACTTGGAGACTAATATGAGTTGAAGTCTTTTACTTCAATTCACGGTAGAGACCAACGAGTATCATATTAGAACAAAAAATATATATATATATAGTACCGTATTATGTTCGTAATGTATTCAACTAAAGTTTGATCTTCATCTTTCAAATCGGAACTTCCGACCCGACAAGGGTAAAGGAATCACAAATAATGGTGTCATATCAAAGCAAACATAAATATCCAAAAGAAGTCTTAACATAAATGCGAAATAATTCAAGTCAACATGACTTCAATACATAGGTCCCAATGAAAAATAAACTCCAATAAAATATCCGAAATAGTAAAGTCTTAAATGGCCTCATAAGATCAAAGCTAAATATCTCTAAGGTAAGTCCACTCAAGACTCATCCCAAAGCAAAACCCAGCTCCAATGCTTAGATACCGCCATGAAGAAAAGAAATGCGGCCGAGCTTCAAAAGCTCAAGAATGATATAAAAGCAAAGCGAATACGAAACGATATCGAATACAAAATATAATGAACGAAAGATAGCAAAATCATAATCATTTTCGTAGTATAAATCGAATTATCGAATAAGTTTTATAGTTAACTACCTCGAGCCCGTAAACAAATATCGATCAAAATCATATTCACATAAGGCAACATTTGTAGGGAGACCTACCAGAGTTATGAAGGACGTGCATGCACGCAACATCAATCATCGATAATGATAACATATAACGATAATAATGATAATGATCTAGGATGCATCCATACGCCCACGATGATATATTGGTCATATAACATAACTTGAGCTCATAATGATAATGAGATAAGGGACGTGGCGTAACATCACTCATCGCCCTAGAGTCATGTCGAGGTGCATCATCGACACGGACATGGAACCCCATGACTAGTGAAATATTTGGCTCGGTGTCAAACTATCTTAGGTCAAATCGTAATGTCAAACCGACACGCATCATACTTTATCGAAGATTAATCATATTTCCAAAATCGAGTTTTCATATCATATAGTTCAAAATCGATGTTTTATAATTCGTAAATCGAGTTCGATAAGCAACAACTCAAACAAATGAATGGGGTTCATAGCAAAGGCTTAGGAAACCCTAATATAAAAGCTAACGAAAAGAAAACGTTATAAGGAACCTTTATCGAAAAGGTCGAATATCTGTACCTTATTCCAAAGCAAATGACCAAAAGCGTAAATACGGAAAGCAAAGGATTACTCCTTCTTCACGTAACCTATACACATTAACGGTCGTACATGTTATTTATGATTCCATAATTGTCGAAATGATCTTTTAATATTTGGTGTTCATACTTAATGTATTCAATGATCTTAATACTTTAGAGATTTATGATTAAATGAGACTTAAGTGTTTTATAACAAATATTGTAGATTAAGGTTCATTATGTCATTTATTAAAGTTTAGGGTTAAATGTGAAAATAGTTTAAAAGTCATAACTTACACATGAAATAACTAATTAATATAATTAGCTTCAAACCCTAATCGACTCTCATTTATGTTCTAGGGTTTTCTCAATCTTTTAATATCATATCAATGTGCATTTACTTTACATATTACGTCATTTAATGACTCATTACTCTTGTTTATTTACTCAACACATTCATGTCTTAACCATACGTTACTTATACACATATTATACGTCAACTTTTATACCCATGCACGTCTATGATTTCATGTGACTACACAAGTTACTTATTATCCGGATTAGATATACATCTACACACACATGCACAATAGCTTCGACTAGATATGAACACGCACTACGCTTACACATCGACAAGCTCACTTGACTCACAACACACGCCAATGGTACACGGTTCACAAACCATTTAGGGTTCGGTTCACACATCACTTAGGGTTTAGGTTTTGCATGATCTTTACTCATTTAATACACTTCCACAAACTCTTACATGTTTCGGTTAATACATAGGTTTCGCTAATATGTTTTACGCAAACCCTAACTCTTCTACGTACTTTACATATTCACGCTTGCATGTTTCACATAAGGTCCGATTCATTTATATATGTGGTTCGGTTCTATGTGGCTCGACTTATTTAAGATCCGATTCATACAATACGTATTACATACATGCTCTTTAATATTATAAGGTTCAATTCATATTTGTTTGTTGGTTTCGTATGGTTCGGCAAAAAAAAAAACACAAGCTCGACTAAAACAAAACATGATACAATATATTATACGTTAGGTGTTATCAAAGGAAGACGAGAAAACATGTTATACCTTAGCTCGTTGGAAACAAAGTCTCGACACCAAGGGAGTTAGGGCTTCGGCCGAATGAAAAAGAAAAGAAAAGAGGCAAAACTAGGGTTTCCAAATTGTGTTAATGTGTTGTATTTATAGTGGTACAAATTTGGTTAGGCTTGAGGGGTGTGGGCTTCGCTTGGGTCCAACCGAACAAAACAAACACCCTTTTGGGCTCTCGCTTGATCCAACCGAACACAAACAACACGCCCATCTTGGGCTCTCGGCGTGAGTCCAATCCAACAAAACAAACGCCCAACTTGGTTCACCATTAAACGAAAACAAGGCCCAAACGAATGGCCCAACTATTTACGCGAGACGCTTAACTTCCGTCATACAAAGTCGATCACATACACATATTTGTTAAGTTTTAGTTATTCGTAAGTTAGGTTTTAATTTCGTTGAATGAATATAAATGTCTTTACGTATTTTATAAATTTCGATTCCAAGGGTATTTTAGTCTTTATTCATGTTTTAGATTTTCGTGTTTTACAACTCTTCCCTCTAAAAGAAGAATTTTCGCCCTCGAAAATTGAAATGAAACGAAACGAAACGAAACGAGAACATACCAAACTATTCAAAGAAATGAGGATAACTAGCTCGCATCGACTCCTCGGTTTCCCAAGTAGCCTCACGCCCGGTGATTTTTCCAAAGAATCTTAACGAACGGAATGACTTTATTTCTCATGACTCTTTCTTGTCTTTCTAAAATAGCTTCCGGTTCTTCGATAAGGACATATCGGATCAATTTGATCAAACGGATAAGAAGCAACGTGTAACGGATGATAGTTGTATCCCTTAGGAGTGATACATGGAAAACGCCATGAACATGCGATAACCGAGGCGGAAGTGCTAACCGACACGAAACTTCTCCAATACGCCCGAATTTCAAACGGACCGATGAATCGAGGACCGAGCTTGCCCTTGATTCCAAAACGTTTCACACCTCTAAACGGCGAAACTTTCAAAATACACGATCTCCGACCGAAATTCTAAATCACGACGATGCTTGTCGGCATAACTTTTCTCGACGAGACCTAGCCTCCTTCAACTTTTCTCTAGCAACAACTACTTTCTCATTAGTGATCTCAATCATTTCGGACCTTCAATTAAGCATTCACCTACTTCATCCCAACAAGTAGGTGCTCTACATTTCCTTCCATAAAGAAGTTCAAACGGTGTTGCTTTAATGCTAGCATGCCAACTGTTGTTGTATGCAAACTCTACTAAACACAAATATTCATCCCACCGCCCGTCCATTCTAAAGCACAAGCCCTTAGCATGTCCTCTAAGGTCCGAATAGTCCTCTCGACCGACCATCCGCTTGAGGATGAAATGTCAGATCGAAATTAAGTCGAGTACCCCAAGCTTTTGCAAACCTTTCCGTAAACGAGAAGTAAAACGCGGATCTCGCTTGGACACAATAGATGCCGAGTACCATGAAGTCTAACTATCTCTTGTCAAAAATTTCCGCCAATCTACCAATACCATAATCCTTTCTAATTGGTAAGAATGAGCGATTTGGTTAGTCGATCAACAACTACCCAAATCGCATCATGCTTCTTCCGAGTAAGAGGTAGCCCACCACAAAATCCATAGATATCTTATCCCACTTCCATGTTGGAATATCCAATGGTCAGTAATAATCCACTAGCCCTTTGATGTTCAATCTTAACCTCACGACAAATCATACACTTCGACACAAACGCCGCCACATCTTGCTTCATGCCATTCCACCGTATATCGTTTCAAATCCCTATACATCTTGGTAGAACCAGATGGATAGTGAAAGGAGAACTATGAGCTTCACCATAACTTTCTCGGCACCGGATCATTGGGAACACAAAGCCTATCTTCATACCATACAATTCCGTCATCATCAACCTTAAACTCCGTCTCCGCTTACCTTCTTCAACATTTTGCGCCACGGCCCACAACCGCCATCATCTTTCTCGAGCTTTAATTTGCAAGATAAGGTTCGACTCCACCTTCATACTAGCCCAAGATCCATCAAAACCTCGTACGCATAGCTCAACATCCAAACGCCTAAGTCACGAATAATCCTAGGTTCAATCTCAATACTTGCAAGAATGCTCGATTTCCGCTAAGTGCCAAGAACTACATTAGCCTTACCGGATGGTACCGAATGTTGGTGTCATAATCCTTAAGAAGTTCTAACCATCTTCTTTGTCTCATGTTAAGTTCTTTCCGAGTGAAAATATACTTGAGACTCTTATGGTCGATGAATATATCACACGCCTCCATACAAGTAATGCCTCCGGATCTTCAACGCGAACACCACCGCAGCCTAACTCAAGGTCATGAGTTGGATAATTCTCCTCATAAGGTTTTAGCGCCTTGAAGCATAAGCTATTACCTTTCCATGTTGCATCAAAACACACCCCAATCCTTTCTTAGATGCATCACTATAAATTTGAAATCCTCCGAACCGGATGGAAGAGTCAAAATAGAGCGGACACCAATCTCCGCTTCAACTCTTCAAAACTCTTCTCTCGCTCATCCGTCCATACAAACTTTTCACCTTTTCTCATCGGTTGGGTTAGGGGCAAAGCTAAGCGAGAGAAACCTTCAACAAAACGTCGGTAGTAACCAAAGAAGTCCTAGAAAACTCCTAACCTCAACATCGTCGAGGTCTTGGCCATTTAGTGATAGCCTCAACTTTAGACGGATCCATGGTGATACCATCGCAGATACAATATGACCAAGGAAAGCGACTTGTCTTAACCAAAACTCGCACTTCAAAATTTGGCGACAACTTCTTCTTCCTCGTAATCTCCAAAACTATCCGGAGATGTTGCTCGTGCTCTTCTTCGACTTGGAGTAAACTAAAATGTCGTCGATGAAAACGATAACGAACTTGTCGAGGAACTCATGGAAAACACGATTCATTAGGTCCATAAACACAAGAAAGCATTTGTCAAACCAAAAGGCATAACGAGGAATTCATAATGACCATATCCGTACGAAACGCGGTCTTAGGAACATCTTGCTCCTCACACGTAGTGGTGATAACCGATCTCGATCAATCTTAGAAAAGAACTTCGCCCTTGCGCTTGATCAAACAAATCATCAATACGTGGCGAGGATAACGGTTTCAATGGTAATACGGTTGAGTTCACGGTAGTCGATACATAGACGCATGCTTCCATCCTTCTTCTTCACAAACAAAACAGTGCACCCCATGGAGAAACACTGGTCGAATAAATCCATTTTCTATCATCTCTTGCAATTGTTCCTTCAACTCCTTCAGCCTCTACAGTGCCATGCGACACGGAGCCTTCAAATCGGTTCAAGACTGTGAATTAACTCAATGCTAAACTCAACTTCTAGCTGGGGAAGACCGGTAGTTCATCGGAAAAACGTCGGTGAATTCACAAACAATGAAAGATTTTCAATGTTAGGACTCTCCAAAGATGTGTCCTTAACAGATGCCGAAAACCTTGGCACCCATGAGCAATCATGGTCCGCGCCTTCATAGCGTAAATGAGCTTAACAGATTTGAGAGGTTGAGAACCATAATAAACAAATTCAGATGTTTTATGTCTCCAAAGATCACGCTTCTAGCATAGCAATGATGGAAGCTCTATGATAAGCCAACCAATCCATGCCTAGAATGATATCAAAGTCGACCATATCGAGAGGATACAGATTTGCGGGCTAATACGATCATCAAAACGAAGAGGGCACTTAACGATTTATGATCAATGATCATGTGGTTTTCATAGGCGAGAAATCGATAAGTGATTTGTTAATGGTTTGGGCTTCATATTAAGTTTCTTAGCAAATGTGATGATATAATGGAGTGTGTGGCACCGGTATCAAATAAAGCGAAGATGAATAATCATCAATGAAAAGAGTGCCCGTAATGGTACTCGGCGTGCGCTCCACTCGATTCCGAGTAGTAGCATAAACGCGTCCAAGTGGTAGGTGGCGGCTTGATGTAGTTTCCGTGAATCACCGGTTCTTCTTAGGGCAATCCTTGATCTTGTGAGTAGTGGAACCACAAGAGAAACATCCACCGCTGGCCTTGAAACACGGCCCGGATGAGCCTTTCCACAAGTAGTACAGATAGGTGGGGAGGCAAACCTCACCGTCCTTTGTCGACTGTAAGATCCTCAAGCACGACCGATATGATCCTCGAGTGATCGATCCTTGTTGTAACGCGGTTATTGTTACCTTGATTCGACGATCATTTCCATTCCTACCAGCAGCTCGCTATCCCGACTCGCCTCGTGGCGCCTAGAGTCCACATTCCTTCCTCGATCGACCCACCGATCATAACTCCTATCCACTTGACCCTCGAATCATAACTCCCGCCGAATTTCCTTATAATCATTACTTTGAGTCCTACCTTGAATCCGATCACCATCGCGCGTTACGCTTGTTGGAACCCGAAACCTCATGAAAGATCTCAATGTTACGAGTCAAGTCATTGCAGCCGACACATCCTCATACTCAATATTAAGCGATCGGTCCAACACCCACTTCTTCGGCCCCCACTTGAAGTGCTTAGCTTGGCGCCTACCATCTCCAAAGAATCGTTCCCACAAAACTTACCGCCTCATAAACCCGCCCATGTACTCATTGGAGTTCTCATGATCAAACCGGTAAATTGCTCGATAATCCTCTCATACCTTTGTCGTCAAAGATCGTGGAAGTAACGGTTATAGAAGATAGTACGAAATTCACCCAGTACAAGTAATAGCAAAAGCATCTCCTCCTCTTGCCTGCTTGAGTGCCTTCCACCAATTCAATGCATCACCTTCCAACTTAAATGTAGCCAAACGAGTCTTAAACTCGCTCCACAACCCAATACTTCAAACAACTTCTCAATATGAGTGATCCAGTCCTCGGCCTCGGTGGGAGTAGCAGCGGTGCTAAAAGAAAGAGGCTTGAGCTTACCAAACGCCGAGCCAAGTGTGAATGCCGGTGGGTTGATTACCTCCACCACTACCCAAGCACCACCGACACGAATGTTGTTGATCACCGTGTCATCATCTCGTGTGGTGAGACCAGGAAAAGAGTGTTGAGAGCATTAGCAATCGCAGATCCATGTTAGAGCATCATCGTCCCTTCCGAAAGTTATCATTACGACGAGTTTGAACCATCTGAACGATATTCAAACGATTAGCAAAATGAACAAAGGTGAGATATGAAATGGAAGTTCGCAGAAGGAAACCTAAAGTCTACCCAATCCTCACAGGTCATAGCCTAAGCTCTAAGGGTCTCAAAACCTAGGGCTCTGATACCATAAATTGTAACGCCCCGACCCGACAAGGGTAAAGGAATCACAAATAATGGTGTCATATCAAAGCAAACATAAATATCCAAAAGAAGTCTTAACATAAATGCGGAAATAATTCAAGTCAACATGACTTCAATACATAGGTCCCAATGGAAAAATAAACTCCAATAAAATAATCTGAAATAGTAAAGTCTTAAATGGCCTCATAAGATCAAAGCTAAATATCTCTAAGGTAAGTCCACTCAAGACTCATCCCAAAGCAAAACCCAGCTCCAATGCTTAGATACCGCCATGAAGAAAAGAAATGCGGTGAGCTTCAAAAGCTCAAGGAATGATATAAAAGCAAAGCGAATACGAAACGATATCGAATACAAAATATAATGAACGAAAGATAGCAAAATCATAATCATTTTCGTAGTATAAATCGAAATTATCGAATAAGTTTTATAGTTAACTACCTCGAGCCCGTAAACAAATATCGATCAAAATCATATTCACATAAGGCAACATTTGTAGGGAGACCTACCAGAGTTATGAAGGACGTGCATGCACGCAAAGATCAATCATCGATAATGATAACATATAACAGATAACATGATAATGATCTAGGATGCATCCATACGCCCACGTATGATATTGGTCATATAACATAACTTGAGCTCATAACAGATAATGAGATAAGGGACGTGGCGTAACATCACTCATCGCCCTAGAGTCATGTCGAGGTGCATCATCGACACGGACATGGAACCCCATGACTAGTGAAATATTTGGCTCGGTGTCAAACTATCTTAGGTCAAATCGAATGTCAAACCGACACGCATCATACTTTATCGAAGATTAATCATATTTCCAAAATCGTAGTTTTCATATCATATAGTTCAAAATCGATGTTTTATAATTCGTAAATCGAGTTCGGATAAGCAACAACTCAAACAAATGTAATGGGGTTCATAGCAAAGGCTTAGGAAACCCTAATATAAAAGCTAACGAAAAGAAAACGTTATAAGGAACCTTTATCGAAAAGGTCGAATATCTGTACCTTATTCCAAAGCAAATGACCAAAAGCGTAAATACGGAAAGCAAAGGATTACTCCTTCTTCACAGAACCTATACACATTAACGGTCGTACATGTTATTTATGATTCCATAATTGTCGAAATGATCTTTTAATATTTGGTGTTCATACTTAATGTATTCAGTGATCTTAATACTTTAGAGATTTATGATTAAATGAGACTTAAGTGTTTTATAACAAATATTGTAGATTAAGGTTCATTATGTCATTTATTAAAGTTTAGGGTTAAATGTGAAAATAGTTTAAAAGTCATAACTTACACATGAAATAACGAATTAATATAATTAGCTTCAAACCCTAATCGACTCTCATTTATGTTCTAGGGTTTTCTCAATCTTTTAATATCATATCAATGTGCATTTACTTTACATATTACGTCATTTAATGACTCATTACTCTTGTTTATTTACTCAACACATTCATGTCTTAACCATACGTTACTTATACACATATTATACGTCAACTTTTATACCCATGCACGTCTATGATTTCATGTGACTACACAAGTTACTTATTATCCGGATTAGATATACATCTACACACACATGCACAATAGCTTCGACTAGATATGAACACGCATTACGCTTTACACATCGACAAGCTCACTTGACTCACAACACACGCCAAGATGGTACACGGTTCACAAACCATTTAGGGTTCGGTTCACACATCACTTAGGGTTTAGGTTTTGCATGATCTTTACTCATTTAATACACTTCCACAAACTCTTACATGTTTCGTTAATACATAGGTTTCGCTAATATGTTTTACGCAAACCCTAACTCTTCTACGTACTTTACATATTCACGTTTGCATGTTTCACATAAGGTCCGATTCATTTATATATGTGGTTCGGTTCTATGTGGCTCGACTTATTTAAGATCCGATTCATACAATACGACACATACATGCTCTTTAATATTATAAGGTTCAATTCATATTTGTTTGTTGGTTTCGTATGGTTCGCCAAAAAAAAACACAAGCTCGACTAAAACAAAACATGATACAATATATTATACGTTAGGTGTTATCAAAGGAAGACGAGAAAACATGTTATACCTTAGCTCGTTGGAAACAAAGTCTCGACACCAAGGGAGTTAGGGCTTCACCGAATGAAAAGAAAAGAAAAGAGGCAAAACTAGGGTTTCCAAATTGTGTTAATGTGTTGTATTTATAGTGGTACAAATTTGGTTAGGCTTGAGGGGTGTGGGCTTCATTGGGTCCAACCGAACAAAACAAACACCCTTTTGGGCTCTCGGCTTGATCCAACCGAACACAAACAACACGCCCATCTTGGGCTCTCGTGAGTCCAATCCAACAAAACAAACGCCCAACTTGGTTCACCATTAAACGAAAACAAGGCCCAAACGAATGGCCCAACTATTTACGCGAGACGCTTAACTTCCGTCATACAAAGTCGATCACATACACATATTTGTTAAGTTTTAGTTATTCGTAGTTAGGTTTTAATTTCGTTGAATGAATATAAATGTCTTTTACGTATTTTATAAATTTCGATTCCAAGGGTATTTTAGTCTTTATTCATGTTTTAGATTTTCGTGTTTTACAATCTCCTGCAATCTCAATAATAATAATAATAATCCTGGTCAGTTATTATTATTCTACCTCTTTTTAACCTTTTTATTGCATGTTAATTTTACCCAATATTTTAATTTAGGGTTTTGATTTGATTTATTATTATTAGCCTGAATGATCAAAAGATCCGTGTTTGTGCATTGAATGTGTACTTTTTACTTGTACTTTTTGTTGATCATAACTAGGCTGTAGAGCAACAGATTAACATGAAATCCCTATTGGTTGTAAAATAATTTGTATAGTTTGCGCCTTTTGGAGGAACCTTTATTAACAGGATAATATATTATTGCCTATTGCGTTGTGCCGTAGTGGTTAGAAACTTAGGATACTAATCTAATTTGCTTACGACACGATATGGCCTTTTTTTAATAATTTATTAGTTAAGAATCTACTTGATTTGGTATGGTATTATTAATTTATTATACGCATTGGGCTTTTTAGTTAAATGTTATTCTATTGCCACCCAGTCATTTTAGATAAAACTAACAATGGTTTATGCTCGGTAAAAATGAATCAATTTGTGTCGTCATTTTGAAAGGAAAAAAAAACGGGTAAAGTATTAGAAGAAACATGTTAAATGACAACTGTGTTATGATTGTTATGTAGATAGGTGATTTTCTTTTATGTGTTTATGGTTTTCATTTACGCAGAAACATACGTAGTAATAAATTTGTCATTTTTGAAAGGTATTTTTTTTATGAAAAAGATACTATATTCTTTTAAGAGATATATAGTCCATTGGAGTGGTTAGGAACCTAGAAGCTAATCAAATTTGCTGAGAATACGATGCTGCTTTATGAGTCGCCTTTATATATCTACTTGATTTGATATGGCATTATTAAATCTTCCACTTGAAATTATTTAAAAAGTATTGTTGACTTTATCGAAATAAACTTTTGTGCTTATTAGGACTTTGGAGTCATTTTTTAAAGTATTTTACTTAATTTAGTATTCGCAACATTGTTTCAGTAACAAACATTCTAAGTATATATTTTACTTCACCGTTGATGTGTCCAAAACTTTTTATACTGATATATTACGTTTCTAACTCTTGTTTTACATTGTACTACTCTTAGCTGATTGGCATAGTTTTCGATTCATGACCAACTGAAATGTAATTCTATTTGATAATGGAACCATTGGGATAATTCAGTTCTCAATCATGCATAGTTGGCTCCTGCTGAGAAAAAGAATTTTTAGTGGCTGCTTTCGTCTTGTGTAATTCTTTTTGGTTAAATTTGCACTTTAGTTTTTAGGTAATGAGATTACTTTAAATCAGTGAACAGAATGTTAGTCGTTATGTTGATATATAAGAATAGCTTACAAATCATGAGGGTTAGAGAGAGCAAAATAAGCCATGAAGGAAATGGAATATTTCGTCCTTCTTGTAATGATCTAGCAGATAATCCAAGTGCAGGACTTATTAAATATAGAATAATTAGTAGATATGATAATTTAAAACAAAATGACAGAAAATATCTTTCCTCCAATACAACGAAACTGTTTTATTTGATGACAAAGATTTACCTTTTTATATAGTTTCCGTATTTAGGTCCTTGTGTATTAACATCATAAGATTTTGACAGAACAGCTTGATTACTCGACGTTTTGGTCATCTGCAAGGTTAGGCTGCTGGCAGAACATTGCATTATGTGTAGAGGATGTCTTTTAATCTTAAGTTAACATCTATAATTAGGATGATCAAATGAATTTAGCAGCTGATGAACCTTTACCATGATCATAAGAGGGAGCCTAATAACAATCTATGTTGTAGCAAATGTCTTAATATATTTTTTATGGAATGGAGTACGTAGCAAGCGTTATGAAGCTAGTATTTGTGAACCATCTTCTTATATTTATTAAGTGTACTTACTACAGTAGAGGTGGTGAATTTGTGCCCAAAATCAAAAAATGGACTAAATGGGCAAACTTTTAAAAGATTTGGGCACATTTGGGCCCTCCTTTTTGAAATGGGCATGTATTGCCCATTTAGAGTTAAATGGGCATAATAAGCACATGTTTTTCTCGAACATTAGATTGTTTTTAAAGAAAACTTATATTTAATTTTAAAATATAAATAAGGTGTTAAGTTCGAGAATTTATTTTGTCGCTTTTGGGTCTTTTTAAAAGCGATTCATATAACATGAGCCCGTGTGGCGGTGCCTGCTTAGCCTGTGTGCTCATTTTGCCCGTGCCTGCTTGGCCCATAGCCCGCTTGGCCCGTAGTCTGTGCCCGCCTGCTTTGCCACCTCTATTACTACTGCATTGTTTAAGGTTTACTATAGCAAATATTAACTTTGTTTTTATATTCATTGCAGTTTTTTGTGAAAGAGATATCAAGTTGAAGTAAAATGGGTGGTGGTGAAGATGAACGTAACAACAACAATAACAACGATCAACAAGACAAAGGATTGTTCTCTAGTCTAGCTGGATATGCTGCTGGTGGTTATGGACATTACCCTCCACAACATGGAGGATACCCTCCACAACATGGGTCTCACGGGTATCCTAATTACCCTCCTCCTGGAGGTTATCCGCCCGCTGGTTATCCTCCACCTGGTGGTTATCCCCAACATGGTTATCCTCCCCCTGGTGGCTATCCCCAACATGGTTACCCTCCTGCTGCCACCCGCCAGCTGGCTATCCCCATCAGGCTATCCTGGTTCATCAGCTCCACATCATTCAGGTTCGCTTTCTAAAAACTTCATCATTTTTTTGTGATAACTATCAGTGTTTATAGATTTTAGTTACCCCTCCATATTATAAACATTGCAACTTTAGACTGCCAACTTTAGTTAAATAGACATATGAAGTTACTAGTCAATTTGTTAACTACTTTTCATTTATGCAAATTACGAACTCCTGTACAATAATACACTGACCAATCATAATTTTGATAATGAAGTAATTTCAGCTATGAAAATTGTAAAATAAAAGAGTTCTGCTGTGCAATTTTGTGAGACATGTGTCGTATGTATTTATGACATTAGTTGACGCGATCAATTACTTGTCAAACTCATAGTAGACACCCTCTCACAGTATATTTATATTTCCCACTTCATGATTATTATATTTGTATCATTTGAAAAGGATATTTGTGACAGCACTACCTATTTGCCCATTGCTGTTCTACAAATTGATTATGGTATCGAATTTAGTTCCTACTTTAAGATATTCTCATGTTTTATTTATTGAAAGATATGTTTGATATATGACATGTAGTAAGCCATGAAATGAAATGCCAAATTTGGTCTAAATAAATATCTTTTCAGGGCATGGAGGACCTGGCATGGGAGCCTTACTAGCTGGAGGTGCAGCCGCTGCTGCTGCTGCATATGGGGCCCACCATATTGCTCATGGGCATGGCAGTTATGGACATGGCGGTTATGGACATGGTGGTTATGGACACTTTGGGGGTCACCATGGCAAGTTCAAGCATGGTAAGTTCAAGCATGGGAAGTTTGGCAAGCAATGGAAGCATGGTAGGTTTGGTGGGAAGCACAAGGGGTTCTTTGGTGGAAAGCATAAGATGTGGAAGTAAATTTAGCAAGCACTCTCTCATTATCATTAGCTATACATGTAGGTATATAACCATGGCTTTGGATTCATTTGTATGATATTAACGGGTTTGTTTTTTTACCTTAAAAATTGTGGTTGCTTGTTCGGTTGTTTCATCTCTTGTAGGTCTTAAACATCTTTAATGGTTTAATTGATGTGGTAATATAGTGGTGTTCTTGACAAATTTGTGATTAGTATGGGAATTTTGCACAAGTGCATTATTAGTGTATGCTTTCTTTGACTTGTATATGAAGAAGTTATAGATTATTTAGTATTTGATGCCGTAATGAGAGCTTATCCAAACACAAAGAGTGATGCATGATCCCTAACCTGACTGGTCCCAAACCTCTTAAGATATCGTTCTTCTGCATGTCTTTTGTAGAATGGGTAAAAACAGTTTTTAACATTTTAGTACGGGTTGGTTGGGCTGGAAAGTCAACACTTATTGCTAGCCTGTTAAATTCTATTAATATTCAATGTATTAATTAACATTCATATAACATATATCTTGTTAACATAACAACAGAAGATTTGCGGATAAATCGAAGTAGGAGGTCTTATGCGTTTGGTCGAATTTTGACTGGGTTGAGTGTTCCATTGCTTTTTCAGCTAATCCTGAAACTGTTATCCAGTTGACCCATTGGAGATTGAAAATAACCCCCCAACTTGGCCTACTTTGAAAAACAAGTATCAAAATTTCCACGATCAGTCCAAAGATCCAGCCTTTACAAGAGTGGCTTGCTGCATCCTTATTGCTTAATATGTGACTCGGTTTCGAGGAACTAATAAGGCTTTTTTCTTTTAACGTACTATCAGGAAGCAACATAACTAACAAAATCATGCACTCAAATCTGCAAAAAAGAATTTGTCATACATTTGTGCAGGGCAATGCAACATGACTATTAAAGTAAGGAGTATATTAAGATAAGTACTCGATTCCACATGCATTTCATGTGCCTTTCACCTAAAACACCTCATACTTTGTTATAAAGTACTCTACAGAATCAGATTCAAAGCTTTCTGGGGACCATTCTTTCTGTTTTAATGATGCTTGGATTCAACAACTGTATGTAGACCATTTAAACAAACACGCGCACACAAAATTCTTGCATCTGAAATCCTGGAACTCTTTAAATTCAAAGAAACATACTTTTTCTTGTATTTGAGATCTTGGACTCAAGAAGAAAGCCCTCGTTTTTTATTGTTGAAAATTTGATTTCTTGCATTTGAAAGCTTACTGTTCTCTTTTCTAAGATACGAGGTTTCTATCCAAATGCTAATCTTGTATCGGTGAAAGGAATCTTGGACGTGAGGTATACTGTTCATTGAAGAACGTGATGCTTTAAAGCAACTAAAAGTGAAAGGAATAGACTTTCTAACTTCACGTTCATTGTCCCTTTCACTGCTGCTAGATTATGATCCCGAGCCTAGCAACACTACAAAGATGTATGCTGCTGGTAGTTTTCCTATTAACATGAAGAAAGACTAGGTTTTAGCTACGCGGGTAACAATGACAGGCCAAATGGGTTGGATGGCGGGTCAAAATGAGTTCTGATCTGAACGGGTAATTTTTAAGTGTTGGTCAAAACTGGTCACTTAGTTCTAACCCACAACACATCTCCGAATTTCCTCAATTTTTATTAATATCTACCCTTTATATGATTGAGGCACTATATTTTGGATACTAAGGGATAAATCTCCACCTTCCATCTTTTTAGATCTAATTAGAATTAACCCAAGATTTAATATGCCTAAACTTAAGTCATTGTTTTTTCTTTTCTTTTTATCTTCTTATTTATTTTCTCATTATTTGTCTTTTTAATCACTTTTATTAATTTCATTTTTTTTTTTTTTTTTTTTCGTCGCCAATTTTCAATACGTTTTCGCTTTTCCGCTTTTATACGTTTTAAATCGCTTTTCTTACATTTTCTTACGTCATCCGCTTCCATACGCCGTCCGCTTTTTACGCCGCCCATTTCGCCGCCTTGTTACGTTTCGCTTTTCTTACGTTTCGTCGCTTTCACGTTTTGTCCGTTTTCATATGTTTTCGCCCGCTTACATACGTTTCGTCCGCTTTCACGCTTTCATCTGCTTTCTTACATTTTCGTCCGCTTTCATACGCTTTTGTCTTTTTTTCACGCTTTCACGCTTTCTTATGTTTCGTTCGTTTCGTTCGCTTTCCCTGCTTTTCACGCTTTCTTCCGATTTCACGGTTTTTCGCTTTCTTGCGCCGTCCGCTTTCTTTCTTATGTTTTCGTACTTTTGTCCGCTTTCTTACGCTTTTGTCCGCTTTCATACGTTTACGTCGCTTTTCTTACGCCACCGCTTTCACATTTTCGTCCGCTTTCTTATGTTTTCGCTTGTTTTCTTACGTTTCCCGCTTTCTTACGCTTTTGTTCGTTTTCATACCTTTTCGCCTGCTTTCTTACGCCGCTCGCTTTAACACGCTTTCATATGTTTTCTTACTTGTTGTCCGCTTTCTTACGCTTTCATCGGTTTCAGGTTTATATACGCCGTCCGCTCTTTTACGTTTCATTCATTTTAGACGCTTTCGCTTTTCATACGTCGTCCGCTTTCATACATTTCGTCCATTTTCATCCATTTTTATACGCTGCTCGCTTTGACGCTTTTTCCGCTTTCATACATCGTATACTCTTTTCATTCGCTTTTATACGCTTTTGTCCGCTTTCATACGCCGCCTTTTTTGCGCTTTTAATTTTTATACGCTTTCGTCTATTTTCATACGCTTTCACGCTTATTATTAAACTTTATTATATTACATGTCTAATATCAAGTGTGATATTTTATTAAAAAAAAAGTTAATGTCTAATGTCACTTGTGATATTTCATAAACAAACAAGTATGTTTTTATAACCTTTAATATCACCGAGATATTTATTGCTTCAGATATTTTTATATATTATCACCTATATGTTTTCTAATATTTTTATAATTTTCGCTTACAAGATAGTTTGTGCCTTTCATCGAATTGACAGCGATATTTTTTAATGCAATGAGTGTAAATATCATCATTTTGGTCAACCGAATCGCAAAACATTTAAAACGCCTTAAATGCATCAAAATATCAGAATATCTCAAAATTGCATTTTATATGTTTCGGATGCAAAATGTTTAAAATCGATGAAAAAGCGAGCTAAGTTTGCATAATTGGCGCTTCATTCTCCCGACTTTCAAATCTTGGCGAAATAGTCCCCGAGCATTTATTTTAAAAGAGAAGTCACCAAAGGTCCTTTTGAAATCATAAGTTGTCATAATTAGTCCTTTGGTGAAAAATTCCAAAAGTTTTGAGAAATTACGCTTTGATCCTCGGATTTTAAAATGGTCATGTTTAGTCCTTGGAATTTCACAATTGGCAAAATGGTCCTTAACTTATTTGAGATTTACAAGTTTGACCCTTGGACTACAACTTCATAAATTACGCTTTGGTCCTCGAATTTCGAATTGTACACTTTTGGTCCCTTAACTACTAAATGTGTCCAAGTTAAAGCCTAAGTCCAAACCCTTAACTACAAACCCATAAAATACCCAAGCCCAATCCACCCAAGTTAAACCCTTTATACCTGCTACCCAACCCAAACCTTTACCCGAATCCAACCCATCCATCCCAACCCACTGCTTAAAATAAAACCGCCTTTTTCCACTGCCTTCACCAACTCTCGCAACAAACCGCACCTCCCTCACCTCCACCACAAACCCACACCCTATCCCTCCACCTCAACAACCAAACAAGAAGCAATTAATGCTTCCTTCTCCGTACACTCAATCCACCCCAAGTTGTTAAATCCGCTTTCCGCCAAAATGCCATCTACTACTAAAATCATCCCAACTCATCCAATGGCTCAAAATACAAGTGGATTTGCTCGTAATACAAGGGGAGTACTTCGCTATAAAAAGGAGGAAGAGAAGCTAGTTAGAGAAGTAGTTTTAGTTTTCGCCATGTATGTCGCTTTTAATGTTTAAGTCTTAATTAAATTCTAAATTGTAACTTTAATCTTCCTTGTATTGAACTCAAGTTATTGTATCGCTTGTAACTCATTTCAAGTTCTTATTTAAAGTTTGTTAAAGTTTCTTATTTTAAATTTTCGCCTTTTTATTCGGCCTTAATTATCTTAAGCCGTGCTTCAATAAGCTTTATTACAACTCAAATAAGCTTACTAAAGTCATCCATAGCTTTTAGTAAGCTTATAATTCATTTTGCATAATTGCCTATGGTCAACGAAAGTCAACCGTGGGGAACTTTGGGTTAAACAGATATGGAAATGGGTATGGGTTGAGTTGAGTGGATTTGAGTTGATTCAGTTAGAATAGTGGGTGTTGATCTCTTGTTAAGCAATGCCATAGTGGCGGGACTATGGTTAGTACTGATCCCTTCTTATAATTTGAGTCAATAGAATTATTAGCTTCGTGTGTTTATATCACCATTTAGTTTATTACATAATTAGAATGTTAGTTGTCACACCCCAAATTACTGCTTTGGCAATGGAATGGAATTCCGGGATCGATCATCATAGCATCACAATCACAGTTATATTGAACGACCTAAAGTGTCGCTTTGAAAAGAACATCGTTTGATTTAATAAAACAATCGAGTTTACAAAGTAGGTCCCAAATGAAAATCAATTTGTGCGGAAATAAGTTTGTTACAATTCAAACGATGTTTTAAAGCACGTAAAAGCCAAGTGAGACACGTCGTCATCGCTGACTCCATGATGTGTCCAAATGCATGCCATGAAGTGAATACCTTAGATACCGAGATAAACATGCTAAAAGTGTCAACACAAAGGTTGAGTGAGTTCATAGAGTTTGTTTTGAAATGTAAAGCCTTCCAAAATCGCTTATGCAAAGAAAGGCATTGTAAATCCACCCGCCCAAGTTCCGCCATACAAAACTTGCAACTGTGTATTCACAACCCATCGCCAAAATGTGTATAGTTTATGTTCAAACATATGATTTCAAATGAATTCATAATAGTACCTAACTCGACGTAGAACGATAGCACTTAATCAATAAACTAGACCTAATGTATCAAGAGTCAATCGATTTGAAACGTTATACTGACGAGAACCATAGCACATAATCAATAGCACCTAACTCAATGTATCAGTAGTCAACTGATTTAGAACGTTATACGACGTGGAACCGTAGCACGCAAACAAGAACAATTGATATAGAATAACCTTTGATTTAGAAACAATGGTAATCATGGTAGCATTTAGCCTTAAAAATCTAAAGTACTTATGAAAAAAATAGTTAAGCATGTATCTCCCCCAAAACAGTACAAAACAATTGAGAGTGGGGCTATGAAAACTCACTTGATAAACTGGTATGATGACAAGAGTGAGTACACTGAGGTATAGCGTGATACGTTAATCTGGACCTATTACGAATGATGTGATATGTAATGAGTTGCAATGTAATGTTATGCATGCATTTCAGATGTTATTTATACCATTTCATGTAGTTTTGAAAATATTACTCGTCAAAAAAATACTCTTTTGACGCCTAGACCATTCAAAATGACTTTACAAGTTTTACGTCAAAATGTCATCCTACAATGGTTTCGTAATGATTTATGGTGAAATTGTCACTTTCGTCGCAAAACAATGTCGCCGGAATTTTCATGAAATTAACAAAATGGCTCAAAAACTAGTCGAACGGTGTACGCCGATCGTTAGAGAACGAACTCGACGGTTTTGGAAAGTTTGTATCGAAATCTAAAAGTTTCAGTTCGGAGTTTTCGTCCAAAAGGTCTCGAACATAAAGATATTAAGGGTTAAAGATAGTGATTTTTGCTAATTGTTGTGAAAAAATGAGTTTCGCCAAGTTTAAACATCCGTAAATAATTTATTACAACTCCGCTTATACAAACGGCTTGTCGCTTTGAAAAATATGGTCGGTGAACTTGATTTTATTAAAAGACAATTCGTTCCAAAAGTTTTGCATCATGGTTAAAAACAGCCTCCAACATGGACGCTATACCACCGTAACACTTGTATCGTAAAAATAATATAGTTTTCGTAAAATAATAGTTACGGCAATTTCACGAAAAGTGCATATCTTTGTCGCTTCAAACCGCTTTCTCGATAATACGCCCTTAGCTTCGTATCAAAGTATACTAATATATTTTTGATAAGTCGAAATAATTTGTGAAGCTTAAGGCTCGCTTTTGACTCGAACAAACCAAAACACAGATGTCGAAATTTCGAAAACTATATTTTTCGCCATCAATCTTGTAAAATCCATAACTTCTTCGTTATAAGTCCGCTTTTATCCGCTCAAGCCGCCACGGATTCGCTTTTAAAGTATATTTTCTAAATATCAAGGCCAAAATGTCGTGCCTACTGTCGGTTTTTCCAGAAAATCGAAACAAGGACAGAACATAATATATACTTATCGAAAATAGTTTTTCTCGGACAAAACCTATTCTAATCCCTTCAAATCAACTTCAAAACTAATCTAATCCTACCATACACCTTCTTAGGGTGTCATGGGTTCCTAGACATCATCAAGACCAATGAATACCAAGGGGATATTTATAGGATGACCAAATATATATATACTCTAAAATCATGAAAATGGTATAAATCACATATGTCTTGCATGTTTGCTCCAAAATGAAAAGATAAATATGTAATGATAAGGAAACATGAAAATGAAAGAAACATGCTTACAAGTGAATATGATGAGGTGCAAGTAACAAGGTTAAACCTATACACTCTTGGTTTTTATTTCAAAACCTTATAAAGAGTATAAACTAGATTGTATAAAACACTTGGACTTGAAAATTTTTGATCCCTTTTGAGCTTGATGTATAACCGTTATGGAGGAACACAAAGAAGAGAGAAAACCTTTTAACACTTGAGAAATAACTTGAAGTGAATGAATGAGAAAAGTATTAAGTGAAGACTTTTATGCATTGAGTAGAAACATACACAATTAAAACCATACATCAATTAATGTAGCCTTCCCCTTGGTCGGCCAAGGGGGGGGGAATGTAGATATTTTATATTTTTTTTTCTTTTTAAACTTTACTTGTATATAATTTTGTGTAAAATTTGACAAAAGTGCAAGTAATTGTGTAGAAATTGGTAACTTGTAAAGGTAAATGGAAATTTTTGGTACAAGTAAGTTTTTAATAGGTCAAAATAGAATGTAATGAGATAATAAAAATTGTAAAAATACATTCCTTGTGAAATTTGAGTGATAAAATAATTATCGTATAGTTTTTAAGAAAAACGTCGTAATATTTTAACTTTAACGATTTATGTACCAAGTAAATTCAAAACACTAGGAAAACTAAAAATATAGTTTTTTTTTTACAACTAAATGTAAGTATAAAAAAAATATGTCGGGATCATTTTTGAAAGTAACGGATTTAATATTTAAAATAATAACTCACGCGATAACGTTTACTAAATATAAAAATTACGCGTTACAAGTGAAATGCAATGTCATGAATGAATTAATATGATGCGAATGATGCAAATGAAATGTAGACTAATCTTAGTCCATATGAAATGTTCGTGATGATATGATCATGAATTCGCCGTTAAACCTTAAAGGTTACGCGAATTTGGAACAAGTAAACCAAGTTTACGATAAATGCTGAAATTGTGAAACTTGAGAAATGACCTGAAATTGCGAGTTGTCACATTAGTTTGATTGGTTTTAAGTTTGATTAAGATTAGTTTAGCTTTTTGCATTCACCAGTTATATCTCCTTATTTAGCATAAGTGAATATTTGATAGTAATAGTTAAGAGAATTGCTCCATTTAGCTTGCATATCATCATTTGTACCTGTTCCAGTTTGATTCATGGTTTAGGTCTAAGTTTAGCAATGTTAAACTTGCACATAAGTCCAATAAGGGGTGTTTGGTTCAGAGTGTTTTGCTGCTTTTGAGTTTGTTTCATGGGATAAAATGTGCTCAGATAGTTTACTTTAGGCATAGGATAAGTAGTTTAGGCATAATATCAATAGTCCATTCAAGAAAAGTCAAAATCACCTTTAATTCACCTTAGGAACATTTCTTGAAATCGACCTAAGATATTAAGCATTCGGGTGTAGATTTAGTTAACATAGCTTTTAACAAACTTATTTCATCTTAATACATCATTTATAAGCAAACAAATTGGATTAAATCTCATAAAAGTCAAATGTTCAAAATTGTCAAAAAAAGTCAAAAAGTGAAAAAAACCAGTTTTTACCCAACCTTTGTTGAATTTTCATGGACTCAATTCTGGTTCAAATGCAGTGAAATTTTGGACTTAACAAGTTCAGTTGGTCAAGTTTCTTAAACTGATTTTTGTTGAATTTTTAAAAGCTTATTTAAGGTCTGAATAAGCTTCCAATTGAGCTACTTTTGTTATGTTCACACTCGACTTAACCGAGTGTGAATCGTGCATCTTCTTGAGCCTTGCACAAGCTTCAAAATAGCTTGTCCTTGGCTGAAACTTGGTCTAGAGATAGTTCAATTGGTGGTCTTGAGGTCTACAGCTTTGGTTTCAATCGGTTCATTGGTTAGCTTATTGTTAAGTCGCAAATAAGTTGGTAAGCATTTGGCTTCTTGGTAATTCAAAGAGTCAAACCATTGTAGCTTGCATCTTAGAGTTTGAGGTTAGTTGAAATAGGTTGGTATTGAGTAAATTATACATACTCTAGCTTCGTGTTCATTTGGAGCTCATTTGGTACATTTAGCTTATTTTAAGCTCTTATTTATTAGCCAATCCACTTCGCTTGCATTTTCTCACACATTAGCCTAGGTTTTATAATTTTATAAGTTTAGAATACAACTTTAGAATTTTCCTGAATGTTTCATAATTTTCGCCACTGCTTGCTAATTTTCCTTATTTAAATCGCTTTTAGGACTTTTAATTATCTTTTATTGCAAATAAATCGTAAAAGCTTCAAAAATAAGTTTTCATTTTCCTAGGTTAAGAAAAATATAAAAAGCAAAAATAATTTTTCCGATTTTTCATAGTTTAATTTGTAATTTTAGCCATTTAATTAGTTTTAAATAGTTTTTAAATCATAGAAAATAGAAAATAATCGAAAAATACAAAATTAGTTTTGAAAATTCTCTTTAGTTATTTTAGATTTTTCTAAGTCATAATTTCACTTTTCTAGCTTTATTTCATATTTTCTTATATTTTAGGGTATTATTAAATAGGTAAAATAGTTTTTAATTAATAATAATTAAATAAATAGTCATAAAATAATTTTATTTTTCTCAAAATTTTCTCTTATCATTAGGATTGTAAAATTTTCATTTTTATATTTTTAGGATTAATACTGCTTCAATTTCACATTTTCTTTTGTACGTTATTTAGTTTTAATTTAAATTTAAAAAGAAAAATCAAGAAAATCAAATTTTAAAAATAGTGATAGCGTTTATTTAATATAATTTAGCTTTTTAATTTTCTTTAATTTGCATTTAAGCCCTGTAAGTTACAAACTTTTCTTTAGGTATAATTATTCATAATCACAAACCTTTTCCCATTCAATATCACCCGATCACTATACGTTTGGTTATTCAACCGACAACTCGTTGGGACTTAACGACCTGGGTAACACTAAACTCCTCTAGATCTTCATTGCATTGGTTTTAGACTGTTTTAATTTTATTACGGTTGACCATTCACAAGTGGTTGATTTGTGTAATAAACTTGACAGTTTGCCACCAATCAGCAACCAATGTTATCTATCACTTGTGATATTATACTCTTAGTAGAAATAAAAGGGTTAAAGTCTCTTTAGGTGAATTCTTATTTTGTTCAAAAGAAATGCTAATTTAATGTAACACTTGTTTGATTTTGAGAATATTTCAAGTCTCTATTTTCATATTTTGCTTCCTTTTTATTTATTTTGATATTTTTAAGTGACACTTATTTATCTCTTGTGATACAATACTGTAAGAAAGATGAAGAGTATTACACTCTTCATCATGTATGTGTTATCACAGATACCAACTAATAATGTGAAATATTAAATTCATACCAAATGTGATAAAATTTAGTATTTTACCAAGTGTATATGAAAGAAATGATAATAAACATCACTTATTATATTACGTGATGATTCTGTTCATTTTTCTTATTTGTTTTTGAAATATTTAGAAGATTTTGTGTTTTATGATAATATGAAATATTAGAAAAGGTGTTTAATCGAAACAAGAGATGTTATGAAATTTTGTTAGACTTGTGGTGGATTTTCATTTTATGGATACATTGTGCATAGCCGATAGGTTTATAGCGGGATTTAAAATATCTATGGTCAATCAAAAACTAAAGAAGCTATGGTTGAAGAAAGCACATCTTTATAAACAAACCGAGTAAGCTCAAACACCGTGATATCACACATGATATCACAGTGATATCATCACAGTGATATCGCAAGCGATATAAACCATGATATCACACATGCTATCACCGGTAATATCACATGATATCACAAGTGTATCACAAGTGAGGTGATATCACCGTGATATCACGGTGTTCGAGCTCTCAATTTGTTTATAAAGATGTGTGCTATCTTCAACCATAGCTTATTTAGTTTGCTGATTCAACCATATATATGTTCAAACTCGCTATAAACCTATCACCGCACAATGTATCCATTAAATAAAAAATCCACCACAAGTCTAACAAAAGTATCATAATATCTCTTGTTTTCGCTGAACAACTTTTCTAATATTTCATAATATCATAAACACAAAATCTTCCTAAATATTTTCAAAACACAACCATCACATTCTTAGTTGAGTATCACAACCGATAAGACATACATGATGAAGAATGTAATACTTTTAATTTTCCTCACAATGTTATATCACAAGAGATAAATAAGTGTCACTTACAAATATCAAAATGAAAACGTCTGAAACGGACAAAACGATAAAATCGAATGAAAACGATAAACGCCAAAAACATCTCGAAACGGACAAAACGTATAGAACGTGATGAAACGGACAAAACGTCGAAAATGGACGAAAACGTGAAAACGGATGACAACAGATGAAAACGCTCGAAAACGATAAAACGGACGAAAATACATGAAAACCTAAAAATGATAAAACGTATGAAAATGGATGAAAATGGCCGAAAACGTATGAAAACGAAACGTATGAAAAATGGACGAAAACGAAAGAAAGCGGATAAAAACGGACAAAAACGTATGAAAACGAACGAAAACGAACGAAAACGTAAGAAAATGGACGAAAACGTAAGAAAAAAGACGAAAACGTATGAAAACGGAGGTAAATGGGCGAGAACGTATGAAAATGGACGAAAACGTCTGAAAATAGACGAAAATATCTAAAATGGACGAAAGCGTATGAAAACGGACAAAACGCCTTAAAAGACGAAACGTATGAAAACGCGAAACGGACGGAAACGCCGTAAAACGGATGTAAACGCATTAAAACGGATGAAAATGACGAAACGTCTCGAAATCGTATTTAAAACGTTAAAAACATATGAACACGGACGAAAACGTATAAAACGAACGAAACGTATGAATACGATGAAAACGTATGAAACGAAAAAAACTTGAATAAAAAAACGTGAATTTTAAAAAAAAATTAATAAATAAGAAATATAAAAAGACAAAGAAAAAGAAGGAAAAAAACATGGACTTAGGTTTCACATATTAAATCTTAGGTTTATCTCCACCATTAGATCAACATAGATGAATGGTGGAGATTTGTCCCTTAGTAAACACCAAAATAAAAGTAAGCATCTACATTGTTACAAAATAATAAAATTTCTTGTAGTAAAACCGTTTTGGCAGTTTTATACAGTTCAATATATATTGAATGACTTTTAACCCGCCAGCCCAAATCTTTTGTTGTTCTCATTCTACTCATTAGCGCATATATATATATATATATATTGGAGAAAGATTCTCTCAACCCATATAAATAGGTTGGCGGGTTAAAAGTTAAACTATTAATGAGTGCCAACCTTGAACCAAAATTGCCAAAAGTTCAACTCTATTTACAAAACGTTTAAAACATACACCTACTTGACGTTAGTGAATTTAATATTTAAATCGGTTTTGTTTTTACGTATATAAATCTTACAAACAATGGTGTAAAAGCACGAAGAAACAGGCGTTGATTTTCAAGGTTGATTTTGAGAAAGCATATGATTCAGTTCGATGGGATTTTTTGGATGACGTTTTAAAAAAGTTCGGATTCGGGAAAAAGTGGTGTGATTGGATTCGTATTTGTTTAGAGTCTTCGAGAGGCTCTATCCTCATTAATGGGAGCCCCACTGAAGAATTTCAATTTTTTAAAGGTTTGAAACAAGGTGATCCGCTTTCTCCTTTTTTGTTTATGCTTGTTATGGAGTGCTTACATCTTTCCTTTCAAAGGGTGGTTGAGGCCGGTTTGTATACGGGGTTGTTAAATCGTGATGTGAGGTTAACTCATATGTTTTATGCGACGACGCGTATTCGTTGGGCGAGGGAGTGATAGTAATATTAATACTTTAACGCGCGTGTTAGAGTGTTTTATCGTGCTTCGTGTCTCGGATTAACATGAGTAAAAGCAAGATTATGGGCGCTCACGTGGAAGGTACGAAGTGCGTAATCGGCTATTAAACTCGGGTGCCTTATCCTTAAATGTCCGTTTTTATATTTAGGTACTAAAGTGGGAGGGGTGATGTCTAGGGTCGATGCTTGGGAAGAGGTAATCGATAAGGTGAGAACTCGACTCTCGAAATGGAAAATGAATGCCTTGTCCATTGGGGGTCGATTAACGTTGTTAAAATCAGTGTTAGGCTCGATTCCCATTTTTCATATGTCAATTTTTCGAGTCCCGTCGAATGTTCTTCATACATTGGAATCTATTCGGAGGAATTTTTTCAATGGTCATGAGGTTAGTAGTCATAAGGCAACGTGGGTTAAATGGGACAATGTGATGGCGGATAAAGCGTATGGGGGCCTTGGAGTTTCTAGCCTTTATGCGCTTAACAGGGGCTTAATGATGAAATGGGTGTGGAGGTTTCATAATCATAATGATTCTTTATGGTCGAAGGTTATTAAGGCCATTCATGGGGAAGACGGAACGCTTGGTATAGTTCAGAATATAGGTGTGCGATCATGCCGAGTAGTATTGTTAACGAGCTAAGGGTTTTGAAAAATCAAGGTGGATGTGTTAGAGTATATGCGTATTAAGCGGGCAATGGGATACGGTGTCTTTTGGAACGATAATCGGTCGGTGTTGGTACGGCTAAAGTTTTGTTTCCTCGGTGTTCGCCAGAGAACCGCAAGGAGGTGAATCTTCGGTTAAGTTGCATGACACGAAGCTTGGACAGACGTTCCGTCGACATGTTAGGGTGAAAGCGAATGCACCCAATATGATGCTCTTATGGAATTGGCTCACAAGATAAACTCGGTTCCTATGGGTGATGATGGATCCGGTCTTTGGAGAACTCGGGAGATTTCACGGTGGCTTCCATTCGTAAGGTCATTGATGAGAAGCGTTTACAAACAGGGTTTACTAAAACAAGGTGGATCAGGTATGTTCCCATTAAATTAAATGTGCTCGCATGGAAAATTAAAACAGATGCGATTCCTACGAGACTGAATATATCTAGGCGCGGTATTGATATTCAATCTTTGGCGTGCCCGATATGTGATGGTGGTATGGAATCTTCGGAACACTTGTTTTTTCGATGTGATCTATCTAGACAGATCGGTCGCAAGATTGCTAGTTGGTGGAATGTTTGCTACGCTGACGCCCAGTCGTATGAAGAATGGCTCGCTTGGATGGTGTCTTTGAGGCTTGCGGGTAAATCGAAGGCGTTACTTGAAGGTGTTTTTTATGTGATGTGGTGGAACATATGGACGTATCGCAACAAGATCGTGTTTGAAGATAAAGTCCTCCGGCATGCTTCATTTTGATAATGTTGTCTCTAGCTCCTTTTATTGGTGTAAATTTAGAAGTAAAGCCTCGCTCGCTTGGATCGAGTGGCAAAACCCGCATTTGATTACCGTAATCTAGCTCCTTGCTAGTTTTCTTTAATAAATTCATTGTTCAAAAAAAAATGATCTTAATTAATAGAAATATTATTTAAGGTGTCTGTCATTCCAATAAAGGTGAAGATCGGTGGGATCATCTTGGTTCTATGCATCTTATGGATGCCAAGCGGACTCTCCCCCAAAGATCTGGCCCAGGCAATGAGCACATGTCCCAGTAATTGTACTTATCAAGAGGTGGGCTTTGAATGCTGGCCATTTTCTCCAATAGGTCACTCACGACCAAATAATCTGAAAGCATTTATGTGACTAATGATACCAAATGATCTTTAATGTCATGAAAAATGTTTAAACCCGGGTCTATTGACCCAAGCCCAAAAGCTCTTACCTCAAAGCTAATGCTTAAAGTTAAACTATTTTATTGTAAAAAAGGGAAAACAAGCAAGCTAGCTGCTGAGGAAGCAAACACTTTATCTCTATTTGAAATTGTTAAATTGGTAGACGTAACCTTTTTTTTAGTCTCGTCTTATTAAAAGAATGTCTTATTTATTAATTGGTTGAATTATAGGCGTAGTATTTATTTTAAGTCTCACCTTATAGCCAAAAGATCTGAATTAAGGTGTTAGAACATAATAATATCAAAATGTTAGTGACTCTCAAAGCTAATTCTTATACTTAATCTCGAATATGGTTATAGTTTAACTATTGAGTTAAAAGAAAGGGAGAAAAAATAACAAGCTGTCTGTTGAGCCGAGAGGCACTATTTATGTTAACTTGTACTTGTTAGCTCAACAGGCACTTTTATGTCAACTTGTATTTGTTACTGCAGGTAATGATGGACTCAATTAGCGATCACAGCTAGCTATTCGTGGTGTTTTAGTAGATGGAGATTGGATTGTTGATCCTTCTTTGGTGAAAAACGAATTCCTCAACCACTTTGCTAATCGCTTTGCCGCTCGGCCATCGAGTGTATCACCTTTGTTTCTCCTTTCCCTAATCGGTTGTCCCCCACCAAGTTATCGATCCGAAAGTAATGTGTCATATGATGAGATAAACGTGCGGTTTGGGATCGTGGTACTAACAAGTCCCCTCGGCCTCGACGGTTTTACCTTCAATTTCTTCAAAATATTGGAATATCATTGATCATGATGTGGTGGTCCCGCCTTGGCCTTCTTCTTCGTGCACGCTTTCCTCCGGTCGTAACGCATCATTCATTGCTTTGATTCCCAAAACACGAGAAGCTAAAATGGTCAAGGATTTTCGCCCATCGCTTGATTGGTAGTGTACAAAATCATTACTAAAGTCTTAGCTAATCGATTGAGTCATGTTATTGAGAAGAAGTTAGCGATGTCCAACTGCTTTGATTCTAATAGACAAACCTCGATGGCCCTTTCATTCTTAATGAGCTTCTTCGTGGTGTAAACACAAAATTCCAAAGCCTTGATATTTAAGATTGATTTTGAAAAAGCGCTCGACTCAAAGGAGATGGGATTATTTAGATGTGGTTCTATCTAACTTTGGTTTTGGAACTAAATGGCGTAGTTGGATTCAAGGGTGTCTTAATTCAGCTATGGGATCTATTCTTGTGAATGGTAGTCCGACATCGGAGTTCAAGTTTTCTAAAGGATTAAAACAAGGAGACCCTCTTTCTCCCTTTCTTTTTATTTTGATTATGGAAAGCTTGCATCTTTCTTTTGATAACGTGGTGAATGCTGGGTTGTTCAAGAGTATCCATATCGATAACTCTTTTAGTTTATCCCACTTGTTCTATGCGGATGATGTTATTTTTGTTGGTGAATGGAATTTATCAAACCTATCAACAATCGTTAATGTTCTAAAGTGGCTTCGTTTGGCTTCGGGTTTAAAGATTAATCTTCATAAAAGTAAGCTTATGGGTATTGGTATTCCTCGTTATTGTGGATTCAACTAGGTCTATTGGTTGCTCGACTTTTCATATGCCTTTCAACTATCTCGTGTAAAGGTTGGTGGTATTATGTCTAAAGTTTGCTCGGGATGATGTTGTCGCCAAGCTATCTTCTAGGCTCTCAAATGGAAGCTTAAAACTTTATCAATTGGTGGTCGCTTACCCTTATTAAATCGGTGTTGAGCTCTTTGCCGATTTATTATATGTCATCCTTCAGGTGCCTATAAGCGCTCTAAAAAATGGAGGCTATCCGTAGGAATTTTTTAACGGTGTGATAATGCGAAAAAAGATGTCCTTGATTAGTTGGAAGAAAGTTTTAGCTTCTAAGAAGAATGGTGGTCTTGAGTTTCTAGTTTCTTTGCAATGAACCGCGCTTCTCTTCAAATGGGTATGGAGGTTCATTGCCAACGGGTTATCTCTTTGGTCCCGCTTTATCAAAGCTATTCATGGTATTCACGGTTCTCTTGGTCGCTTTACCTTTCTAAGCGATCCCCTTGACGGATATTGTTAGTGAAGTTAGAAAGCTCTCCTTTAAAGGCATTGATCTCCTTTCTTATAAAAAGAAAGTAGGGAACGGTGAGGCTACCTTTTTGGGATGATGCGCGGCTTGGTGATGCTCCTTTAAAACATACTTATCCGAGGTTATATCTTCTGGAATTCGATAAGCATGCTAGTGTAGCGTCTAAGCTAAGAGATAACTTCCTTTCTGATTCTTTTCAAAGGATTCCTCAAGGTGGTGTTGAAGAAGAACAGTTGCTTCTTCTTAATTATGGTATTTCTACTGTAATTCTTCCCAATATCAGTGATCGTTGGACTTGGTGGCTTGATTCAGCGGGTGACTTCTCGGTAAGATCGGCTCGTGAATTTATTGACGATTATTTTCTACCTAAGGCGGAAATTTACTCGATGGGTTAAGTATATCCCCATTAAAATCAATATCTTTGCATGGAGGGTCTCTTTGGATAAGCTTCCTTCAAGGTTGAATCTTTCCCTTCGTGGTCTTGACATCCCATCTATCTTATGTCGTCTATGTAGTATCGTTGTGGAATCTACATCGCACCTTCTTTTCGCTTGTCATTTGGCTCGTCATCTTATGATCAAAGTTGCTTGTTGGTGGAGTTAGAGTACCAAGATTTTCTATCATACTACGATTGGCTTTTTGGTTAAATAATCTTCGTGTCACAAAGCGCTCAAAAGTGTTTTGAAGGTGTTTGTTATATTATGTGGTGGGTCATTTGGAAGTTTCGCAATCAAGTTTTGTTTGGAAGTGAATTACCTCGGATTGACCGCCTTTTGACGAGATCGCTCATTGTCGCTTAATTGGTGTTCTAATCGTTGTAGTCTCGAACTTTGATTGGAATTCTTGGATGAAAAATCCTAATTCCTTTAATTTGTAATTTGTTTTTCTCAAGCTCCTTGCTAGTTTTTAATAAAATGCCGTTCAAAAAAAAAATGATGGACTCAATTAGCAAAATGTTGAAAAGGACAACTTATTTAATTAAACTGTAATAAACATAAAAATACCTTAGCAATTAACCCAAACATTAATCCTCCCTCCCTAAATGTTGAACGTATGCTAAGTCCAACTACATAAATATATATTAGTAGAGGCATGTGTGAGCTAGTTCTTAAACCAAAATAATACTAGTAACTTACCTTTTGTAAGACGAATGCAGAATACATAATACATATATGAGTTAATCACTTGTATATTACAGTTTTGTGCAATTTTTTCTTGTAAAACTGAAGGATGCACACAACAGCAAGCCACACATACATTATTATTATCGAAATAAAAAAAGTGCAAAAGTTCATCAATCACGAATCATATGACACTTTAAAGAACACAGGCTATAAAGAGGACTTCTAGAGCATGTCCTTGCTTTGTGGCCGGTGAATAATAGAATGACTACTAAAGAATCGAAAAACAAGCTTTCCGTGCTAATTTATTACTCGGTTTATTGGTTTTATATCAACCGTAGAGCCTTAACAATGGGAATGAGCTCATTTGCTGTAGCTGCAGTGTTGCGCCAGTGACATTTTTCATGTTGGTGATTTTAGTGTTATCACTTTATATTTTATGCAATTGTGATTTACTTTAGATCAAGGACTTAATCAGGTTTAGCTTACAATCGAGTATAAAGGTGCGGAGTGCACACTCGTTCTAGCTAGCTTGATGTCGCCATGAACAAAGAGCGGGGGTCAAAGGGGTCGCGCGCCCTTGTAGGGTCAAGGGGCAGAGCCCCTTGTTGGGGTCCGTTTTTCTTTCCAAACGGTTTTTCTCACCAAAAGACACCCTTTTTCTCCAACAGTCGTGACCCTTCCCGCCAAACGATTTTAACTAACTTTCGGTTAAGTTTTTCCATGATATATTGACCTCTTCCATAACATAATAGATACAACAACTTTTTATGTATTGCTTTGATTTCTTGTGCCTTAGAAACAAAGTGTAAATTCTCTGAATTATCCAATTGAGGATTTCGTGATACCCGAGGCATATAGGGTCGAAATACTTTAATCTGAAAGTGGTATAAACACGATTCAGAAAATATACCAGGATTGTTACCACACACACCCAAACTCTATTTCTATCAATCAATTCAAGTGATTTGGGAGATGGTAATGAAAGTTTCACTTCTTGGTTGATTCATTTTTTTTTTCTAGTTTTCAAGCCATGTATATTTTGGCTCCGGCCTCATTCAAATTAAGTTTAAGATATGTCCTTTCGGTTTTTGCCTAAGAGTAGTGATTGACATGCCTAATTTCATGCCTAACTATTAGATTACAACACTTGGAGTGATCAAAGGCTATCATGAAGAGAGAAAAACATCATACTACACTTGTCATATGTTGAGTGGATTAGACATAAAATTAGTCATGCCATTTAGGCATGCCAATCATTTTCCTTTGCCTAAATGATTTGTTTCAAGTTGTGATATAAGAGCACATTGGTTTTATGTTTGCTATAAGAGCACATGGTATCATTGTTCAAGGCATAACTATCATTTTAGGTGTCACGTCATGCCACCTTAGCAAAACATTCCTTTTAATTCACATAAAAAAAAACCCTTCCATCATGTCTCAAGTCAAAATTAACAATTTTTCATTCATTTAAATAAAAATTAACAATTACAATACAAAAATAATAATAAAAATAAAAATAAAAAGACTGAAAAAAAGTTACAAAAAAAACGTAGACGACCACACATCACGTCTATATTTTTGTCAGATTTCTTCTTTTTGTATATTGATGATCAAGGCATCCTCATCCGATAACCCCGCGTTGCTAGTGCCGAGAAACTTAATTTCTTTCAACTCATTATTGTCGCATCTTTCGCTTTAGTCATCGCATACATCTCTTAAGCGACCTCCCATTTGAGCCTTAATTCATTTTGTACATTCTCCCCAAAATCTTGGTTACTCCCATGGTGCCCGATGTGGTCTTTGATTTTCATTTTTATTTTTTTCGTTTTTCGTAGTTTGTCGGGGGGACGTGGTCTCATATAATCTCTTTATAGCTCGGTAAATCCGTTGTCCTCATCCGGATCAACGGGTTCGACCGCATCCCACTTGAGGTGTTTTCTTATGATTGCCCATGACCCTTATTGAGTAAACGTGTTTCCGTCCCTCTCATCACGATATGTACTCCTACAACGGCTCAATAGGTCAACCTCGTTTTCCCCACTTCTACTCAAACGTTTTAAATGTTTGTAGATGGAATTGAACTTTTGGCAATTTTGGTTCGAATTTCCCACTTCCCCGTCAATATATCCTTGGTACGTTGGTGCAGAGTACTTTTGTTAAACTCATTAAGAACCCGGAGCCAAAATGATAGCTCATCTTGGTCATTTCCGATTTGGTTATCCTCAAAAGCGGTAACATATAACACTCAGCTAATAATATTTTCTCATCTGTGTCCAACGAGTGGGATTCTTTGAGGATGCCTCGGTTGTTGTGGTTGTTTTTTGAGTGGGTTTGGCGATCTTTTACCTTTCCTTCGCCTTCGGTTTCTTAGGTTTCTTGTGGTGGTTGTGGTGGTGGTTGTGTTAGTGTTTGTTGTCGTGAAAAGAATTGTGGTGGATGTTGTTTAAGTTGTTAAAATTGTTGTTAAAGTAGTGGTTGTAGAAGAAAATATATTTTGATGTGTATGTTGGCATTGTATATTGGCTACCAAATGGAGCAAATTGTGGGTGCGAAGAAAATATTGAGTTTGCATATGAAGGTGTAGCGGATTCGACGAAGGTGATGAGTTTGGAGGTTGAGATATTCCGAGAAGGTTATTGTGAAAAACATTATTTGAGTAACTCATTTTGGAGACATGGTAAAACAAAGTGAAAATGGAAATGAAAGATGAGTTTGTATGTAAAATGGAATTGAAAGTGAAAGGATTTATCGATTTTACTATTATATAAATGTTTAAGTTTTAAAATTTCTTTTTTTAAGATAAGCATCGGAGAGTCTAAGGCTACCCCCAGTAGTGGATTCAATCCCTCATTTTCCCCGCCACGCCGCCTTTCTCTCTCCATGACCTTCGAGCGATTAGGTGCTCCAAGAAGGGCGACCTTTAATAAAATTAATTAAGAAAGTTGTGTGTTATTTTATGTGTGTTTGTTTCGATCGTACACACGATCGACTTAAACAAAAAATCAAGTGATCTACATGTTCCACATCAAGGTGATCGATCGGCATTTTCCAAAAAATCAAGTGATCGACATGAAGATTGAGTCCACTGGGGCTAGCCTAATGGTAAAAAAATTGCAAACTTTCGTCTTTTGGCTCAAGTCAAATAATTGGCATTGGATTTGGCGCCGGTGGCTCTCGGTAAGGTGGCAGCGTTAGCTACATCGCCGTGCCACGTCGGATGGCGCCACGCAAATGGTACCACACCCAACTCTCTTAAGTAAAAATTAACTTTAATACTTCATACTGTACAACTTCTGATATCTGGAGTAAAATTGGCTGAAGAGGCAAAAGGAATGTGAAGAAAGGGTCTATGATTGCCACATTTTAGAACCACAAGAACCCATCGAAATGCACATAAATCAAGAGAATATAAATTTGGAGTGGGAAGTGCAATCATATGGTTTCATTCATCATGCCTATAAATCGTGCTAATCTCCCACTCCATATGCTTTAAGTGCTCCAAGGACTATTTTCCTATCTTACTCACTTTCAGATTTCTGCTAGAATAAAATATATAACTGTATCACATATAATGTCAAAAGTGTCTCTTAAATGAAAAAAACATATATACGAGATACAATTTTATGTTGAAGGATAGAAACCCGTAGGTAATATGTTTAATTGATAGGATATTTATAGAGACAAACAGATATAAATCCTAATGGACCCGAAGCCCACAAGCGGGCTTGGGCCAACTAAATACATCTAATATTTTATTGATGTAACAATTAATATGTATTCAGGAAAATATGATTCCGCATGTAAAGGATGAGACTCGTGTTGCTGTTCTTGAGATGTGTACATGACACCCATATCATGTGTAGAAAATATAGCATATTTACACAGTTCTTGCTGAAGGTTTTTGTGGAAGAAGACTCTCTATACCCGTACCCGTAGAGGTATGACTCTCTACATCCTTGCAGCGAATAGTTACCTGTAGTATACGCTGTTAGTAGGTATGTATGTTAATACAACTGAAATGCTACAAAAATATAGATATTAATCAATTATAGACTTGATGACAAATAGATGAGCATGGCATTTGATGAATGGAGCCATACATTCCTTTGACATAATAGCAATGACATGTGTTTTTGGTCCTACAATGCTTTTGACCAAGATCACATTTACTCCCCTCTGACTTACACTCTAGCTAGTCTCAACTCATTACACTCAAAATAAGATATAATTGACAATTGAGTACAAAATTCTCCCACCAGTTCACCGTTGAATAAAAGTTATCACTATATAATTATTTTGCTTTTGCATGCCATAATAAAGTTTTGTATTTGATTTGTGATATGATAGAATGATCTTTGAGAAGTAGTTATCTGATGCTATTATAGTATTATCAAAGCTTCGAAATATGTATATATATTTTTCTTTTGTTTGTTAAACATTAATAATTAATTAGTAAGCAATGTAAGTCCTTCATATTTTACTGTAAACAGCTCTTACTTTTCCCGATAATATAAAAACTAAAAATGGTTAATTAATTAATTGCATGATCTTCTATTACCAAGCTTGTAAAATCTCTAAGCGTTGCGACGGTTAATCGAATTAGATATTTTATATATAAAATTAAAAGTTATTGAAATTATATATATAACATAAACGGAATGCTTTAAAATACTTTAAGGTTCAAAGTTCAAATGGTTCAATTAATTTTCATAAATCAATTTTCGAATTCAATTAGTGTCATTAACAATCAATTGAAATAAGAAAAACGAGCATACATTCACATGTTGTATTAAATCACTATTCGAGGTGCATCTGAATTGTTGTGTTGACTAATTTTGTGCAAAACGCGAGGTATGTTGAAATCAAACCTCAATTTTAATTTTTGAAAAAAGTTGACCCGCGTTAACCGAGTTGGCTTATTTAGCCGATGTTCGTTCAATTTAACCGATTTATACCCGATTTGACCGATTTTTATCTGATTAATAGGTACATTAACCGATTTTTGACCGATATGATTAATAAGTCCGATAAGTTTAAATCCAGATGGTTAATCCCGACTTAACGCCTAGGCGCCGATTAATCGGCAGCCTAATTCGATTTTTACAACACTTTCTATTACAATATTAGCTTGAATTCAGTCATTTATGAGCAGTAAGTGAGTTTATTATATTAATATCTAAATATTTTAAAAATAATAATATAAATATTATACTTAAATAATATAAAATTTTCAGAAAAGAGGATGTTATTTTTTTATACAGGCACTATTTTATACAAGTTTCACATCATACTTCATATACAACACTTCACACACAAATGATAATGTGTAAACTAGAAAAATAATGTAAATATCATCACCCTTTTAAGAAGTTTAAAGATTTTAAACTAACCCCGCATACTTATCGCATATTATTGAAATTTATGTTATATATACTACTTATAATGGAGGGATGATCATCTTTCCTATTTATGAGTTTAAGATTTCTTAAATTAGAATTTAAGTAAATACTATTTATAAAACATAATATACAACTACGTAAAGCACAATTGGTTTTAAGCAAATACTATTTATTACATACATACAATTAATACACCCATCACCAATATATACAACTACTTAAGCACAATGTACAAATATAAACAAAACTAAAAACACATTATTCAACACATACAATTAATACACGATTTTATTCACCCATTCACCAAAATATACATCTCTTTAACCACAATGTACAATCTAATTAAGCTTCCAAAACATAAATCTCAAATCCAGCAGCTCAAAACAAAATAACATGTGTTCGCCGAAAAATTTAGTCACGGGGTGCCCGCCGCCTCATCGCGCGGATTATAAACTAATGGTAACTAAGAACCTTGAGTTTTAGTCCAATCTAGCGTATGTTGGAAAGTAGCATTTTATATGATTCATACTCATGGTTATAAGTACAGGGACTATTCTTGTACTTATTTCTTATAATTTGGTATTTGATCTTTGTTTAACAGGTTTATGATACTACAAGGGCTGAAGTGGAAATGTTGATTATATAAGCTATCATCCTCAACTCTCTGCCTCATAACTCACAATCGTATCTCTCTTTAGGGTTTTCTCACATCCAGTATTTGTCTCTCTATTGTTGTAATATGATTAGATCATCTTGATTTAAGTCTGGTATTGATTGAAGTCTTGAGTGTTTGTAGTAAGAATAGTTGTAATTGTCTGATTGTATTTCGAGTATTGCATCTGTTTGAGGAAAATACCTTTTCTTTTGTATTGTTTGGATAGAACCTTTTTAGGGACTAATATTCTATAGCATTATAGTAATAAAAGAAAATATCACCAAGGGGTGGTTGGTTAAGTGATTGTTGAAGGTGTTGTTTTGTTAGATTGAGTATTTTTACATGGTATCATAGCTACGGCTTTGATCTCTGGTGGTTCTTGATATTTTAGGGTTTCACCTAAGATTTGGGGGTTTCTTATTTTGATTGCAATTGGGTTCAATTAGGGTTGTTATCTTAACGGCCGTAGTGTGAATCGGTGTTTTTGGTGAAGATATTGGTGTTTCTTTATTGATTAGTTAAGAAACCCTAATTTGTGGTTTTGGGGATCTTGATTCTTGGTGATCTGTGGAGGTTCCTGCATGGTTTCTTGGTTACTAACAGTCTTGACTAAGTGCATCAAGACTGTTGGTGATTGTTTTTGGTTGTTCCGTTGTGATTCTTTCACTGTAACTTGATTTCTTCCTTTAAACCCCTGGATATCTTAGTGGCTACACTGCAAAATCAATGGGTAACATCTTGACCTACTTCTTTGAGAAGCAAGGATACCTGCTCTTCCCCCTGACAGGTGTGAAACTGGGTATCTCAGTTGGTTTGGTGCGAGTTTATACTGTTTTAGCTTTCTTGTTTGTCTTGCTTTGAATCTAGGTCACTGATGGTTCGGTTTCTGGGCAGTCTTGGAACTTAAGTGGTTGTCTATTGTGGTTTATCTGTCTTTTATTGTTTGTTTGTTTGTTTGTTCTTGGTTGGTTATTATGGCTGAAGATTTAATTAGTAGTCTTGATGCTGGTAATCCATTGTATTTGCATGCTAATGATAACCCTAATGTGTCTATTGTTAGTTTTAAATTGACTGGTTCTAAAAACTATAAGATATGGTCCACTGCTATAAAATTGCTTTTAAGGGTAAAAATAAAATGGTTTTATTGATGGTACTTGTGTTAAACCTATAAATAGTGTTGTTCTGGCCCAACAATGGGAAAGATGCAATGCTATTGAGTTAGGATGGATTATTGGGTCTTTATCTCAAGAATTTTACCTAGGCTAAGTCTACTTAAAAATATCTTCTGAGGTGTGCGATGATTTAGAAGAGACCTATTATAAAATGGATGTATCAGTCATTTTTAATTTAGCTCATAATATAAATGAGTTAAAACAGAGTAATTTTTATGTTCGTGAGTACTATCATAAACTCAACTCCATTTGGAGAGAGTTTGACATATTGACTTTACTGCCTACTTTCACCTGTGATGCCCATAAGGGTACTCTTAAGCACAATCAGTTAGTTAGGCTCATGCAGTTTCTTATGGGTTTGAATGATATGTACCAAAATGTTAGGAGTAACCTTCTTGCCAGGGATCATTTACTTGATGTAAAGGATGCTTTTGCTATTGTTTCCAGAGAGGAATCTCATAGAGGTTTCACTCCTGGTGGTATGTCTGCTAAAAGTGTGTTTGCTTCTTTTTCAATTAAAACCAATGCTAGTAATAGCAACAATTCAAACTTTTTTTCTAATAATAACAGAAGGGGTAACACTAATTCTAATAACAATAACAAAGGTCCTAACCCAAATTTGCTTTGTAAATATTGTAGTTTAATTGGCCACACTATTGAGAGGTGTTTTGAGTTAAATGGTTATCCTCCTGGTTTTAGAAGAAACCCAAACTTGTCTAAACAGTCTTGTGGGGAAAAAAAGTTTAATGCAAACTCTGATTTGTCTCAAAATATTCCCTCTACTTCTTCTGGTTCTTTGTATGGTTCTTTCACTAATGAACAAATGATGAAACTCTTGAGTTTGATAAAAGAAGCCTGTTGTTGGTGCCTCTGCTAACATGGCAGGTATTAAACATAGTTTTCTAAATCATAATGTATTTTTTAATATGAACATTAAGAGGTATTTTAGCACTAAAAATGGTATTTTTGGGTTTAATGTTGTGACAACTGGCAAATTAGGGAGTATATTTTAGGTAACCGCATTACGTTGAACTAAACCGAGCTTTTGCCTTTATAACTATTTTTATCGACCATGACTTGATTTGATATCGTTTATTGGTTTTTATGATTTATTTTATTATTATATGAGTTATCGTGTGAGTTTTAACTCTTTTGTTAGGCACTATTCGATTCGGCACAATAAAAGCCTAAAACAAGAAATAATGTAACTTTTAAATCAGTAACTCAAACTTGGAAAATAAATAGTCAAAACTCGTGAAAAACATAAATAAACATAATAGAAAGTCAAGGAACGCTGGGACACTCGTAGGACAATATATGAGCTCGGGAATGGGTAAACGGGATAGTTTACGAAAAGTTACGGCTTCGGCCCTCCCACTTTCACCTAGCCGGTGCCCCCCCTCCCCACCATTTTATTTATTTTTAAGTCCTTCCAAATGGGTCTAGATTAGTTGTTGGGTTTGATGTTTCGATGATGATTGGAGGTTGATTGATTGTGTTTGGTTGTAGTAGAAGCCATTTGGGAGTGTTTGGTTGTGAGTGTTGGGGCGTACGAGCCACAAGACCCACGATAGGTCATTGTGGTGTGGTGTACGAGACCCATATGGACAACGGGTTCGGGTCGGGTTGTTGTGGTAGCTTGTTGGGTTATATTGTTGGTGTTTGGATGAGACGCGTGGAGCCGAAAAGCTTCTAGAGCTTGTTTGGTTCACGTGGTCTTAACCGTGACCGTGTCATGACCATTAGGGTCATAACATTGGTTTCGGGTATATTTGGTAGATTGATTGGTTGGCGAGATTGATTTGGGTTGATTTGAGATTGAGTTGCTCTATTACGATTAATTACTTGTACTTATATATAAATTGTCAACTTTGAGCAACGTCGGTGTTACTTTGACTTTTTAGTCATTGTTGACCCCAACAACGCCGTAACATGGACTTTAGTATATTTTGGACTATTGATTGATTAAAATCCAAGAAGTCATGACTGTGCTTGTGGACTCGAAACGAATAACGATATGAGACTTATATTGAAATTGACGAAATATATATATATATATATATATATATATATATATATATATATATATATATATATATATATATATATATATATATATATATATATATATATATATATATGTAACACCCAGGCAAATCCCACATCGGCCGCACGGAGAGATGTTGGGCTCATAAGATAACATTCGCCTTACAATGACACAACGCGTTTTGTGGTCTCATGGGTGGAGTTCTTAGAACCGGCGCTTAAGCGTGCTCATGTGAGAGTAATCTTGGCTTGGGTGACCACCGAAGTCTTCAAATGAGGCCACAAAACAAAGCCGTGAGCCTACGGCAAAGCGGACAATATTGTGGTCGAGATAAGGCGGTGTTACAATATATATATATGAAAATGTTAATAAACTATGAAACATAAATAATAAAAAGGCTTTTGTACCAAAACTATCGATAACAAGACTTTTCTTGTTATTTACTATTTTAAATGGAAACTAACGACTAAAAATGGAAAGGTTTTCTAATAAATAAGTATTTAATGTTTCGAGTGCACGTTTATCGAAATGTGCCAATTATGAGCATTCAATACTAGTTTCAAGTATTTAATTTACTTACGTTGCGTGCATGGGTTACGGATGACCTAACATTAATAGCGTCGATCCACGTGGGTAGCGGACTTATTAGGTTGACGAATCTAATAAGAGCCCGCTAGGTACGTTGGGTAACGTTGTTAATGGGTGAATTATCCTTATGACTCGTTAGGATGCGACCGGTTTATGGGATAATAAGTGACACGAATAAATGATTGAGTTTATCGAGTTGACGAATTCGATAAGATCTACTATTTATTCCGAAACTTATTGGACTATGAAGCTTATCGCTTAGAGGTCTCATTGTGTCTCATTGTGGTTATTTAAGTGCATTCCTGACATCATATTGAGTCGATACACCCACACGATGATACCAAACGCTAGGACTAAACGGTGAAACAAGAAATTTTTGGAGATAAAGAAAAGGAATACATTTGGGTAGATAATGTTGATTTTGGGAAATATATATTAAAATTGGTTTACATTAATAGGTTGTACCGAGTCGATAGTTGTTGAGCCGTGATTAGCTGTTATCTTCTGCTAGTGTTTATTTGTGCGTTGCTTGCTTGAGGTGAGTTTAATAGCCCCACTTTTATCTATGTTTTTAACTAATTTGGGGTGAGAATCATGCTACTCTTTTTGGACCTTTTAAACTATTTTAATTTGCTTATGTGCTTGACTGTTTAGATAGATATGTGGTAGTTGTTGCCTTAGTCTTGGGTAGCAATCTTATTTGCTATAGCACTTGCCTAGCTAAGTATAGACTTCTACCTCGACCTAGTCTAGGGTTAGCAATCGTTCTAGACTTGGCTACGACTGTGCTGGCTAGTGTCGCTAGGGGCCCACTATGACATCGGATATGATATTGATGATATGGTGATTGTGATATTGGTATGTGATTGATGTGTATCTATCTTAGGTCTCGCATAGCAAATTAACTCCTACAGGTCCACTATTTTAAACTTGAACTTAAACCTATGAACTCACCAGCGTTAGCTGACCTTTTAGCATGTTTTTCTCAGGTATTTAAGTGATGTTGGATGTACGTGTTCTGTGGAAGCTTGGCAATGAGGCATGGTTCAAGGATCATAATCAAACTCTGATAATTTATGGGGACCTATCTTTATAAATCATGTTTGGTCCTTTTAATTACATTTTTGGATTATTGTTTTGAATTATTTAAATTTGGGATTGGTTTTGAATGATAAATGACTATCTTATTTGCTATACTTGTGTGAGATACCAATCCAATGTAACGCCCCGAAAACTTGATTAAGTCTTCCGCTGCACCGAGATTTGGGGGTGTTACAGATTGGTATTAGAGCCAAGGTTATAGAGAACTAGGTTTTAATAAAACCTAAACTATTACCACTTTTTAAGAAAATTGATCCTCGACCGATGCATGCCCGTCTGCCAAGCCGAAGCTTCTTATTTGATTATGGTATGAACTGAAATTTGATTTATGAGATATTATGAATTGTGAATTGATTATTGAGATGTTATGTTTTGAGATAGGATTATTGATTTTGGGTAAATATGATTTGATTCTCGAGATATTATGGATTTGATTTGGATTATTGATATGTTATGATTTTGGGATTTTGAGCTTGATTATATGATTGATTTGATTTGGGATTATATGATGCGTGGATTATGTGATAGAACAGAACTTATGTGTTTTATTTAAAGGCATATTTTGAGTAATACGGTACCTCTATTTTAAAGCTTTCATTATGTGATAAATGTTTTGGTTGAGTTGATGCGCTTATTAGAACTAGTTGTTTTCAAACACTTATACCTACCCTATGCCGTTGTTACAGACTATGCCTTCACTAGCTTATGATGTGTCTGAGGATGTCCTTGCTGCTGCTAGTTCGCCATCATTGACTCTCATGACTGTTGCGCAGGGTGATTCCTATGTGATTACCCGTCACTCTAGTTCATCATCATCATATCGACCTAACTCATCTAGGCAGCTCACATTGCATCAGGTCTTAGTACGAGCCCAGACTCCTAGACTTGCTAGTAGTACTGCCCGCATGTCCGTGCGACCACCATCATCACCTATTCACCTAGCAGCCCACTCTTCCGTCATCACCACCAAAGATCATCATGTCTTAGAAGACCTAGATCCCTACTATACCACCAAAGATTCACCCACACGTAAACGCCGACTCATGGACTCTCCTCCAAGATGAGGGCCGAGGAGCATGAGATTGAGGAGGAGTATGTAGATGAGGATCCTCGGGAGGAGGATGATGAGGATATCCTGCAGAAGGGGGTACTCCTCCATTGCAGAGTCCTACGCATTCTGCGCATTCTTCAAGACCAGGCTCTCCCTTACCTTTGCCTGAGCCTGATTCTCCTGGGCAGCCTTTTGACATTGACTCACCACCTTACTCACCTGAGATAGGTAGCCCACTAGGTTCAGAGATACCATCAGAGATTGCTTCAGAGCCCGAGGAGTATGGGGAGACGGGTCTGATGTGGGAGAGGATTACATCTCAAGGTGCTAGGCTTAGTCAGTTGACATATCGATTAGTTGGAGTATCGAGGGATAGTGTAGAGGATTTGAGAGCAGATATGGGTACTGTAGTCAGGAGGACTACGATTCTGAGAGAGGGATGTCGGAGCTCCAGGAGCAGGTTGGGGACCTGCTGAGAGGGTTCGCAACAGCCCGAGATGTAGACAGAGCGATATGGTGCATGATAGGTGAGTTGGAGAGAGAGAGGTCGTGGATCTGAAGAGTGATCGCGATGCTCAGCGTGTTGAGCTTTCATCTTTGTGGAGAAAGGTTGACGATGTTAGGAGATCAGTTAGTGGTATTCGTGATTGTGGCTAGACTGTGTTAGATTCATGGCATTGTACCATCTTGAAACTGAGTAGTCTCTACTTCAAGATGTAGATCTATCCTAGTTATCTTGTTAGTATCGTTGTTAGGATCGTTTTTGATTTCCCCATGTATTCCACTTTGAAACCTATGAGTTATGGATATTAGAATGTGCATCCTTTAGTTATGATTCGGACTTTAGTTGTTTCGTTATGATATAGTGTTATCCTAGGAACCCAACCTAGTCTTTTAGAGTGTGAATTGTGAACTTATGAAACTGTTATTCTTGCCTTCAGAATGATAGCAACAAGACGAAACCCGTCTAGGAACAACCGAGTAGCCCCTGCTGTTGTGGTTAACCCTGTCTGTCGAGGTCGTCGTCCGACCCCGACTACTCCACCTGTTGAGAACCAGAATACTGATAACCCCGCTGTAGAGAACCCGAATGTAAACGACCGTGCTGAGAATGGTCTTGTTCCACAAAACCCTCCGCCTTTGGACCCAGCCCATATTGACCAGCTTGTGACGCAGCGTGTAGCTGAACTGCTAGCTGAGTCTAATCTCTCTAGCACCTCTGGTGGAACCCTACTGCTTAATTGAGCTCGAGGTTGTACCTACAAAGAGTTCCGATTCTATGGTCCCCTAGAGTTCGGAGGAACCGAGGGAGTGGTTTACCTAACAAGGTGGATGGAGAAAACTGAGTCTGTGTTTACCGTTAGCAACTGTGAAGAGGATTGTAAGGTTAAGTATGCAACATTTACCTTGATGGACGATGCGTTGACCTGGTGGAACAACTATCACAGATCCGTAGGAAGTGATGTAGCTTATAGCATGACTTGGACCCAATTTAAGGCTCTCCTGATCAAGACTTACTGTCCTAGGAATGAAGTTAAGAAGCTAGAGATTGAGTTCTGGAACCATAAGGTTAAAAGGGTACCGACATGACGACTTACAATTGTATTTTCCAAGAGTTGTCGCTGGTTCACACTGAAGCTCTTAAGATTGAGAGGTATACTGATGGATTGCCTTTAACCACTAGGAATGATGTCATCGCTATGGCTTGACTAATTTGCATGAGGCACCATCGTGGCTCAACGTTTGATGGACTCTTATGTGTTAGAAGGAGGAGACAAGGGTAAGAATGATAAGAGTAATAAGAGGAAGAGGAATGAAGTTGTTAAAGGGAATGGCAACAAACGACAAGAGACAGCCAGGGTGTTTTCCATAGAATATGGAGAGAAGAAGGGTTATGAAGGTAACAAGCCCTTGTGTGGTCGTTGCAATCGACACCACCATGGACAATGCTCAATAGTGTGCAGGAATTGCTCTAAGGTAGGACACATGGCCTAAGACTGTAGGTCCCGTCCCCTTGTTGTGGCTCAAACTGCGCAAGGCGCGGACTGGAAGGCCACTGTCACCTGTTTTGGATGTGGAAAGAAAGGGCACTACAAGAATGAGTTCCGAGAGTCGTGGATGAAGGGAAACCCCGGTAATGGAGGAGGATTTGTTAACCGAGGTGCGGGAAGTAATGGCTTAAACCCTGTGAAGCGAGAGGTTGTAGGGAATCAAAGGAATCAAGGTGCTAGGAATCAGCAAAGAGACATGGGAACAGCGTGTGTACACTATTGGGAAGGAAGTCGGTGAGGACCCTAATGTAGTTACTGCACGTTCCTTTTCAATAATCGCTATGCTTCCATCTTGTTTGATCTTGGTGCCGATATGAGTTTCAGATCCACCAACTTTATGCCATTACTAGGAATTTCCTAAACACTTCTAGGGTTCAGTTACGATGTGGAATTAGCTAATGGGAATAGGGAGAAGATAGACACCGTAGTCCGAGGTTGTACCTTATGTTTCCTAGACCACCCGTTTAGCATAGACCTATTGCCAGTTACCTTGGGAAGTTTTGACGTCATCATCAGAATGGATTGGTTGTCGAACAACGGTGCATACATCATCTGCGATGAGAAGATCGTGCGTGTACCGTATGGTGGAAAAGTTCTGAGCATATAAGGAGATCGGAGCGACTGTGGAAGTCCCTCCTAGTTGAGCATCATCTCTTGTGTTAAGGCCCAAAAGTACATCTATAGAGGAGGTTGTCTTTTCTTGGCTCGAATTCTGAAAAGAAAAGCAAAGAGAAGAGTGAAAGACACCTTAATGATGTACCCGTCGTTAGGGATTTTCCAGATGTGTTTCCCAACGATCGGCCAGGGATTCCACCTGTCCGACAAGTGGAATTCCAAATCGAGTTGATACTCGGTCTGCACCGTAGCCCGGAACCCTATCGACTTGCTCCAAGAGAATTGGAGGAACCGCCTAGCAGTTAGCGAGTTGTCGGAGAAGGATTCATTCGACCAAGTTCGCCACCGTGGGAGCACCGGTGTTGTT